>JAKSZT010054523.1:5986145-6021569 GCA_026826555.1 Tolypeutes matacus | reverse complement strand
AACTACCTGCTGTACCATAACCACCTGTACACTGGCTATGCCCTTAACAACTACCTGCTGTACTATAGCCACCTGTACACTGGCTGTATCCTTAACAACTGGGAAACTCACAAGGATTTATAATACCTTACTGCCGCTTCAGCCACTTTTGATTTCGTCAACATCCGGGTTTCACTCAAAAGACCAAGTCACTTCTATGAATGTAATTTAACAGGTGTCAGAACAGAAAAAAGATGAATAATTTTGGATGTCGTCTAACATTCTCATCTTAAAAATGAGGAACATCACGCCGGGACTTTGGTCAGCCTGATCAATCATTTTCTTCATCTCCTAGTAGCTCTTTTTTAAAATAACCCCCACAATGGTGCCCATGCACTGAGCACCAAGCACTCTGCCAAGTGTTTTCCTCTGAGTTTGCTACTTAAACCTTGTAAGAGTCAAAGGAATTAGGCATATAACCCCAAATTTACAGAGGCTAACACTGAGGCTCCAAGAAGGTAAGCGGCAGAACTGGTTCACAAATCCAGATCTTTCTTTCACTCGGGAGCCAGTGTCCTTTCCAGGATGTCTTGCTGCCTGCAACAACGAGGCAGTGACAGTCTTTTGAAGAGACAAGACAGCATATTGGAACGATGAACACAAGAACCGTCCTGAGACCACGGAATGCCGTGCTGTTTGAAAAAGGAGTTCCCTGGGCGCCTCCTCCTATCCCTTCTTTGCCCTCGAGCCCCTGAGGCCTGGCATTTGTCAGTAGACTCTACTTTGGTGCTAGGTGGCCAGCAGCCCGAGGGCAGGGCTGCTCCCCAGGAAATGGAGAGCAGGGATGAAGTGAACTGCCACCTGACCTTCAGCAACGGGGCTTCTTGGCTTTTCCCGCCTTCTGAGTTACCGCTGCTGTGCGTCCTCTGGACAGCTAGGGGTTTCCGTCAGTGCCAGGGCGGCCTAACAGAAGACAGCACCGCTCCCTCTGCAGCGCTTTCAGGTGCACGCAACTCAAGAGGTTTGGGGCTACGCTGGCCTCAAACATTCTTGGGTTCTGACGAGCCAAAGAATTTATTTTAAACGAACACATTTAGTTGCGTGAATTATTTTTAGAAAACGATTAGTAAATTTTCCCAGTCCCTTACCTCCAAATCAAAATTTCCTACTGCGGCTTTTTGAAAAATCCCTTTGTTAGATAGCTTTTATGGAAATATTTACCCAGCACATTTATGAAAGTCATAGGATTTACAAGATAAAACAGATCTGGAGTTTGCACAATGCAGATTCTTTTTGGAAATGCGTAATAAAAATCAGATGCGCAGGAGGAGCCAAATTGTTGAGAACTGCCAGAGCCAGACATTTCAGGTCAACTTCCAAAGACGACTCTGAGTCAGAGGAGCCCAAAGCCACACTGCATCCCTCAGTGCCTCTCCTTCGGTTGCCACTGCGACCACTTAGCCTTACTTCCAAGGCATCATCATCCAATCAGCAAAATGAAATGTTCTGATAAGAAGCACTAACAGTCAGCGTAAGCAGCAGCTACAGCCCAGCGTGAAGGGTTTTTGAGACTGCCAGTGGACTGTGGCGCTGACCTGCCAGAGCTTTGGGAAAGATAATTTATACAATGTTTTCCTTCCTATAATAGATAGCTTTCTAAAACAAACTGAAAAAGAGTTGAAGCTCTTTTTATAGGACTGGACTGCAATGGATTTACAAACTTGGGACTCTTACAGCCTGTGGGCTGGAGATAATTGCTTTGTGACCAAAGCCTTCTTCTTACATGAACATTTGAAAAATAAGAACTTGTTTATTAGCCTCTGAAGCTGAAGCTCCTTTCCCACTGAAGTGCGATGCTTCGAGGGAGAGAATGAAGTGCAATGTTAAGGAAGATATACAATCCATTAAAACAATCCATTAAACTTAATTTTGAAACGGCAGCAGAGTGTATTAGAAATCTGAGGTGCTCCATGTGGAAATTCAGAATGGCTTGCCAAGTTCCACGTACTCGGTGCCCGGCCAGCACTCAGGACCTGCTTGGGTCTACGTAAGCGCGCTGGGAGTTCCTGCCATGAGTTCTCTAACTGAACAGTAATCCGCAAGGACCAGGGCTGGCAGCTGCCCTCCCCACAGCCCACAACACGCTCTCCGAGGCCTAAGGCCTCTCGTTTGTTTGCGCAGTAGGGGATCTTTGGTTCATCTCCGGGGAGCACAGGTAAAATATCTTAGCAGCAGGACACAAGGCGAGCCTTACCTTTCGTTGTTCTTCTTGCCACTGGAAGAACTGCTGGTGGATGCCGTTCGATTCCGGTTTCCTTTGGAATCCCCATAGCTTTCCCTTCGGCCACCAGGAGATACTCGTTCAGAAGAGCTGGTCCTTTTGATGGTACTAAAGGTGGGATGCAAACGACCATGGAATCCTTAAACATCATGATTTTACTTTACTGCTAAGTGTAAAGATATGTACACAGAGCATCATATTTCCAGGCGGATATTTAAAAGCTAGATTGGTTCTAGAATCCTAACCATAGAGGTCAAAATGCCTTTCTGGACGCCCTGGGATCAATGCCTCTCCTCAGCTGTGGGGAAGACTGTAACCTAAGACCCCAACAGGACAGCCCGAGGGCGCTCGGGGGCGCTGAGAGGGAAGGGAGCGCGCCCCCCAGCTCCCCTCTAGAGCAGCCCTGGCAGAGCGGTGCCTCCCTCCCCGCAGGGGACACTTAGCGTCTGGAGGCATTTGGGGTTGCCACAGCCTGAGGGTGGGGGCTCCTCCCGGGATCCAGTGCTGAGTACCCAGGACAGCTCCCGCTCCAGGCACCCCAGGCCCAAGTGTCACAGAGCTGAGCCTCAAGATGCCAGCTCTAGCGGCTCACGAGGGACAAATGCGAGGAGAATGCCACGTGCGCCAAAAGGAACCTCCCGCCACCCCGGAAAATGCTTTGTTTAGAGGGGGTGGCCTAGGGAAGGGCGAGGAGAGGGGCTGGAAGCCTGGGGGGAGAGGGCGGGGCAAGGCTTCCTGAAGACCGGGTTTCTCTCTCCCAGAATGTTCCCGCTGCACAGCAGGGAAGAGCCTGCTCTGGGCAAAGGGGCCCCTACCCTTTTCACGGGCAGGCTGCAGGCCCATGGCCCCCTCTCAGAGCACCTAGCGTCTCGCAGGAATCCTGTCCAGCTTATTTTCACCACTAGGTCCTAAGTTTCCTGTGATCCTATCTCATTTATCATTTTCTGTATACTTTGCAGAGTCTGGCATAGACGCTTGACCCATATTTATTAAATGAAAGAATGAAATAAATAGATGAGTGAATAAATGGAAGTTACCACCCTTTAACTCTGTCACTGGGAAAGACGAGAGTTTGCTTTAATTTAATAGCTGCCCGGTAAGGAAAACACCAGGAGACGCCATCGCAGACAACACTCTGGGGCTGGGTTCCGGGCAGAGGGGCGGCCTTGGGGGAGTCTGGTTCAGACTCCCGGGGTGGCGGGTGCCGCTGAGGCCTAGCGCGGGTTGGGACAAGGCCAGGCTGTGGCGCGTGCGATGGCTCAGCACGGAGACCACCCATCTGGCAGTCCCTGCGTGGCTTGCTGAGCCACTGACGTGGAGGAAGTGACCTGGAGAGGAGGTGAGGAAGGAGAGGAGCCCCGGGAATGCCAATGTTTAAGAGTGGGGAGAGGAAAAGAAACAGCCGCCAGAGTCAGACTTAGCCGAGAAAGCAGGAGAGGGCGGGCGACAAAGGACGAAGCGGCAGGAATGGCCATTCTGCAGGGTGCTCGGAGAGGAGAAGAGGGGTGCAGAGCGGACCCCTCCTTCTGATTCTGGGGCTTCCGGGGGCTCTGCTCCAGTGGAGGGAGGGAGATGGAACAAAATTTCAATGGGGAGTAGATAAGTCAGGGAGGCGAGTGCTGCTAGGGAGGGGGCCTTCCCTCCCCTGGAGCCTCGGCTCTCTCCTCCTCACCTTCCTTTCTGTCCTCTTTCCCCTCCTCAGTCTTGCCCCTTCTTTCAGACCAACATTCAGTCCCTTTCCCCTTATCTAATCATTCAGTGAAAAGTCCCTCAGCAGGTTTTCACGAGCTGCTAAGGCACTATAAGAAGAAGTAAAAACAAATGGTAACTGCATGGCAGGTGAGCTTTGGGCAAACCACGGCACTCTGACTGCTCACAGCGGCATTCTCTGAAGGAGCGAACACACGTGCAATGGCAGGACAACAACACCTGTATTTTAATACACTTTCGGCATAGTCTTTCTGGGCAACCGAGGAAGCTCTGGACTTACAGCACCAGAATCTTACCAATGGAATCTGCATGGGCATGCTTTAAGATCGAAATGTGAATTTTTAGAGCGCTCAATTTGGGGACAAGGAAATTATAGATCTTAAGAGGGCACTGGATTACTGAAATTTGGTATTAAAGTCTTAAAATTATCTATACTTTTGTGTTTAAAGTTCAAGATTTTCCAATGATGCAAAACCCCAAGTTAATTCAATTTACGGGATTGTGTTCTGCCAAGAATCTCCTACAAGGCTCTGCAGCAAGGAGCCTGGCCCACTTACAAAGACTGGAGAGGCCAGGAGAAGCCCACCCAGACCACTGCTCCCCACTGCAGTCCTCCTGCGAGTTCCTGGCAAGCTCGTGGCGTTTTGAAGAATTCTATAAAACACCTTTAAAGAATTGACAAATCATGGCTATTAACCAATCATAAGCAGCAGAAAACAGCTTTCTAATAATGGAAACTCGATGTGGTGGGTGGAAGAGCTACCAGGGGCTGTGGATGATGCAGGCAGCAGCAGCAGTTAACATATATTGAGTACTTGGCATCTTACCGATGTTATTCCATTTAAACCTCACAAGTCCCTTGCAAAAATATCACTATCCCCATTTTAGGGACAAGGAAACAAATACAGGGGCATACAGGCTGTGTGTCTGAAGTGACACAGCAAGGGGCTGGCTGCCTTCACCCCACGCCTCCCTAATTAAGCTACGAAGCACTGCATTCTTTCGAGGACCTGCTGACACTGGAACAAAACCAGTGAGCGCCAATAGTTAATACAGTTACACGACTGGACATAAACGTAGGCATTGGTAAGACCTTTAAAACGACGGAAGGAGCAGCTAAGGTCACAAAAGGGATCTTTAAGGTCCCCTTAATATACATACAAGAGGCACAGAAACAGAGCCGAATAAGCAGGAGCGCAACAGTGAAAGCAGGAGAAATATCTGGTAAGCTCCAATACATCACAGAATATACACCATACATCCACATGGAAAAAACATTTTGGTTTGCAAATATGGACTTGGATATAATCCATCATAGGTCCTCGGATATTTGTCATTCACACATTTGCGTTACAATGTTAAACTTTTTTTTTTTTTTTTTTTAAGTCTACTATTATTGTATACATAGAAAAAAATCAAGACATTCTTTCTGGGAGCCAAAGGCTCTTATGAATTAAAGAGGATTTGGCAGGATTCAAAGTGAAGGACAGAAAATAAGGCTTGAAGACGAGACATGTGCCGTCACCAGGGCTGTCCGAGAGAGCAATACTGTATATTCACTGCGGGGCGCCTACTTAAATCATCAGCAGGGAACATCAGAGGGGTTGTGCTCCCTCTGGACAGCGAGTGAAAAATAATGCTCCTTATTTTGAAAGTGGTAGAAGCACTGGCTTGTGAGAGACAGCACAATAATGCAGTGGTTCTTTTTTTTTTTGAGGTACCAGGGCCAGGGATTGAAACTGGGGCCTTGTATGTGGGAAGATGGCACGCAATCACTGAACCACACAGGCTTCCCTGAGTTGGTTTTTTGGTTTGTTTCGCTTGTTGATTGTTTTTGTTTTTTTTTCAGGAGGCACCAGGAAACCAAACCTGGAACCTCCTATGTGGAAGGCGGGTGGCTCAACTGCTTGAGCCACATTTGCTCCCAGCAGTACATTTTTTAGTGCTTAAGGCAAGTAAAGGATTTTAGCATGAATCCTTTTAATAGCATGAATACTATTACTTTTCCTTTTCTCTTTTGTTCTCTGCCCCCAACTCCCAAACCCCAAACCTTGTTAAGTTCTGAAAATATAATGGTTCTTTACATTATATTACATGTGCATTCAATATGTGTTGCCAATTCAAACTGAATTTTGAAGATCATAAAATGTCTGCAATGCGATCTTTCTCTTTCTGGTTATAAAATAACTCTAAGCATAATCAGCTACAATTAGGTCCTTTTTTCAACCATGTGATTTGGAATCAGGAAGTGGTTTTCCAAAATCCTGCAAAAAAAAAAAAAAGAAAAAAGAAAATTGACAGCTCCTGCCCCTGTTCCCGGCAACTCCTGCCCTGCTGCTTGCTCAGCCCTGATGCTGCATTGGGCCCTCACGGCTTCTGCGTCCTGCTCTCGCTGTGTTCCCCCTGTGCAGATCAACACTTCCTGCAAGCTACCAAACCTGACATTATAGAAATGACAGCTCAGAAAACATCGGATTCAATCATCTAATTGTACAGATAGGGAATCCACTGGCATTGTCAGAGATTACAAGCTACTAAGAGGCAGAGCCTGACTACAAGAGCCATTTCCCAAACAACCTGCCAGACGTCAGTTCATTTTTTCAACTTTATATATACACAGGAAAGTTGCATGTATAAAGGGGAACTTGGAGTTTCCATCCAGCACACGAGGCGTGAAGCATGAGAGAAGCAGCCTGTCTAACAGAACACAAACATCTAACAGAGACGAGACTGGTCTGGGGTGGGCACTGGGAATGCAGTCCTGACAAGGCAACTAATTTCCTTAAGTTTAGAATAGCAAAGTTGATGTCAAATTTCAAAGGAAGGGCAAATTTTAATAATCATAACAACCAAGTAAAAACACAATCCTTATTTTTTTTGTCAAGAATACTAATCACTTTGAGGTAGATGATTCTGTTATCAAATTCTGAATTAATTAAGTTTAAGATACAAAAATGATACAGCTGAGGGGAAAAAAGTAATGATTTGAAATTATCTTTTTTAAAAAAATTGAATGAAAAATTGAGGAAAAAAAAAAAAAAAAAAGAAAAATGACAGATAGCTCTTATGCATGGCCAGATATTTTCTGATGATTTCCTCTGTAATGACAGCAGTGGTGACTAACACTAGATTAAAACAATTACTTACTCAAGAAATGCTTGTCAGGCATGGACCACCTCACTGGGCCTGTGCTGGGTACTGGGGCTTGGAGAGGAAAACAGGACTGACCTGATTTTTCTCCTGTGAACTATGAGATAATTCTGACAGACTAAGATCACATACTTCAAAAATTAAGTTAATGAATGCTCCCAGCTTTCACCACTGAAAAACACATCTCTACAGCAATAGCTGCACTATTTCCTGGGAAGGCTCGTGGTCTCAGAGACACTGACAAAACAAAAGGCGTTTTTTTGACCCTACAAAGCCAAATACCCGAGTCAGAGAGGAGAACTCAATCGCTTCTGATTAACCTGTCTGCCTCTACTCAGCAAGACAGCATTTCAGCTCCATTTTGCTACTGAGAACTGACTCAAACCATGAACTGAACACCATCACTAATGATAGAGAAATAAATGAGAAACTTTAAAAATCAAGGAAAATCAGATTTTTGCTTTCTTCTCTTGAATTTGTGTATGGATTTGGCCTCAAATGCCGGGTTTCTAACGAGTGGAACTATTTTTCTGAAGGACTACTGGCTGTTTGTTTGGAAGCAACAGATATTTGCCATTCCAGCTCACACTCGGCACAGGACACTTTTAAAAATCATGCTCTCTTTTTGTACCAGTTCTGTTCTTTTGATCCCTAGCCTCAGAGCTCTGCCCCATTGTAGTGCTCTGTGGACGAGCGGCTCTTTTCTGAGCCAGTGGAAATACTGTTTCTATCCCCTACTGAGAAGGTATGACCTGCCACGTCTTCCCTGGATTTTCTTTTTCCTTGACTACTGGAAACAACGCTTTTTCCCAAGGATTCCAAATCGGGGCCCCAATCGAAGCCTTAACTGGCAACACAAAGCAAACCCCTGGCTGTTGGGCTGTTTCCAAACGTGATTTTTTTTCCTTAAGCACTAGGTTGAAAAACACTGGAGAAAAGCAGACAAACATTTACCTATCCACATGCCCAACTTGGCTAATTCCAAACTCTGATTACAGAAAAGTTCCTACGATTGTAAACATATTTGAAATGGTATGGGAGTTATTTTAGTTGTAATACTCCAAATGCCCAGCTTGCTTCTTTTTGTTTTCAAAATTCTCTGCTAATGAGAGATCTATAGGAACTTTACCACAGAGTACCAATTGGAACTTAGGTTTCCACCATCCAAACGAATGAGAGCTCACATCGATGGAAGCCCACGAAGCCAGAGAAAACAAAATAAATGAATAATAAACAAACTAATGAATAACAAATAATGAGAAGTAAATAATAAATGAATACATAAACACCTCTGCACTAAAAACCAAGAGTCCTGGACACTCAGTCTAGAAAACCGTGTCTTTCTACTTGGCAGCTGTATGCTCACAATAGCTTCTCAGATGAGTCACACCCATTATTTTTTAAGTTAAAAAGGAAAGTCTACTGAGGCCTGAGACTGCTGCGGGAGGAAGGCTAGCACTTAAATGCTAATACAAACACTTGTACAGAGAGAGACCGTGATGGCCACTACCAGGATTCCTTCCCCTTCCTTCCATCCTTCCGTCCATCCATTCTTCCATCTCTTCTGCCTCCCGGCCTCTCTCCCTGCCACACTGTGGAGAGTGAATGCTTCCACACGCGGCCTGGGCCCGGTCCTGTCCTCAGAGGCACCCCCAGCTGGCTAGGAGTGGGCAGTTCTGACGCCACTCGCTAGAGCCCCTGCTCCTGTCCACACTCTTGGAGGTGTCTCAGAACCTCGTGGCTTCTAGCACATAGTCTACAGGCGGGATAGAGCACAAAGAGGGTCGGTCTCCAGACAGTAATTACATGGAGCGCACACGGCGAGAAGACACCAGGACTGGCCTGGACATCTTCCCGGGAAGGAGCCCAGTGTGGTGGAAAGAGCACAGGCGTTGGGGCCAGACAACACCTGGTTTGAACCCAGGGCCCCCACCCTCCAGCCAGGGGATCCTTGGGCAAGCTACTTCACTCCTCTGAGAGCCCCAGTTTTCTCACTGGCAAAACACGGATAATAATATCTACCTTGGAAGGCCGATCTGAGGACTAGACATAATGATATAAAAAATCTGGCACTTAGTAGGCTTCTATCAAGAGAAAACAATTTCTACCACCATCCCTGATTTAAGGAGGGGGTGAGGTGCCCACTAACACCTCGCTGTCTTTTTCATACCCTGTGGAAAAGCGTCACTTAGACTCTGCAGCCATACCTGACGTGTGCCACCCTCCAGCCTCCCTGCCCTGAAGAAATGTTTCATATATCCAGAATTCAAGATGCGATTTGCTGGGAACGCTAGCTATCCTGCCCGTTAGTTCCACGAGGTCTAAGCAGACTGCCCGTGGTCTGCTAGGTGAAAGGCACTACCTCAAAGGTACCTGGGCTCAGTTGTAGAGGCGTCTCCAAAATCCAAGGGCAGAAAGCTTGGCATGAGCTCTTAAGAAGCAGCAAAGAACTGAAAGCTAGGCGTTATAGCTACTTTTTGGATTTTCACTTTTATTTCTTGCTCTGAAAAAAGTTTTTTTTCTTTTACTCAAATTGCGAATACGTAAAGAAGTATAAAGTACACAGTTCTATTTTCTTCAAGAATAAAGGGAAAGAGTCTAATTTTTTTTCATAAACGATTTGCTTTTTGAAAAAAGTCAATCTTATAACACCTAGTTAAGTAAAGAGAGCCTATACCTACTGCTGGCAATTAGAATCCAAAAGATCATTCCATATTGATTATAAATACAAATGATTTGAACAAGTGTTAAATAGATAGGAAATGAGGTCAAGAATTTCATTTTAAAGTTCTAAAACGCCCTATAAAACCAACCTTCTTAAAGTTCACAAAAAATTAAGCACACGAAACTCTTATCTAGGGGTCGGATGTGGCTCAACTGGTTGGGCGTCCGTCTCCCATATGGAGGGACCCGGGTTCGATCCCTGGGACCTCCCGGTAAAAAAAAAAAAAAAAAAAAAGAAACTCTTATCTGATGAAACAATGAAAATGTGCTTGGTGAAGAACAGGCATTAGGCATACACACTACAGAGTTCAAAGGTAAAAAGGCCACAAGAGGGCATCAGCCCCAGTGCCGCCTCCTCCAGCTTTCGTGCATCCCACAATTCCTTGCACCCCACATCCTGGGGCGCAGGGGGCAGTCGGTATTTCAATGAACCCTGCGAGTTCTGCTGCATTCTTACAACAGGCCCACGAGCCAGAGTTGTAGGAGAATTAATATAACAACCAGGTTTTTAATTTCCCAGGGCCTCAAAATGTAGAAAAGTGGCTAGCATATAAAATTTTAAGATGGCAATTATGAAATAAAAGAAAAGTGAAAAGCAAAGTATGATCTTTCTGGCAGACAACATCAATAGCTGGAACGCCACTCTTAGGTGCAAGGTAAAAGAACCAACTCATCCAGATTTTACAGGTGAAAATTTAAGGCTGACACAGCAATCTGGATTTTGTCCTATTCCAGGTATGGACTTGGGAACAGCAAATTCATCTTTATATAGATTATACTCCTTTTTTTTTTTTTTTCCAAAAGTGAACTTTAAGTGAAAACACAAAATGGCACACCATGGTTTTAGCCAGGAAGGTTCCAAGACAACATTAAATCTTTAAAAGGCAGAATAATAAATTTATATATCACACACAAAATATGGTACTTTTATAAGCTTTGACTCAGACAAGTAACTATAAAGTGTCATATAAAAAAACCCAAACACTCATTTTAAAAGCCAAGATGGAACAGCTTCTAGAATTCATGGAGGGCACACCCAGCTTACCTTTTGGTTGCTGGGGCAGCAGCTTCTTTCCTGGCCCCGGAGGGGGACGGGAGGGAGCCACTTGGTTTCTTTGGTAACACGGTGCCGTTGTTGACAGTGGTTCTTAAAGGCAGGGTGTGCACCAGGGGTCTTGCTGTAAGACAAGTGGAAAGGGAATTTCAGATACGTAGAAAGGAAATGGACATCCATTAAAAAACACCAGCAAAACGATCAAGGGACAATGGCGGCTCAATGGAGAGAGGATCTCTTTCCACAAACGGTGCTGGAACGATCAACCTAGACGCGGTCCTCACACTTTACACAAAAATTAATTCAAGATGGACCATGGAACTAAATGTAAAATAAAACTATAAAACTCCCAGAAGGAACAGAGGAGGAAATCTGTGTGACCACTGGTTTGAAGATGAGCTGTTGGATACAATACTGAAAGCATGATCTGTGGAAGAAAAAACTGATGGTAGACTTCGTTAATGTCTATAAACTTATGCTCTGTTAGGAAAACGGAAAGACAAGTCACACACTAGGAGAAAACATTTCCAAATCACAGCTCTAATAAAGACTTGCATACAGAATTTAAAAAGAACTCTGAAAACTCAATGGTAAGAAAACAAAAAACTCGAAAAAAAAAAGAAAGGTCAAAAGAGCTGAACAGAAACCTCGCCAAAGAAGATGCACAGATGGCAAATAAGCATATGAAAAGATGCTCAACGGTATTTGTCATTAGGGAAATGCAAATTCAAACAAGGAGATACCTCCACACACCTATTAGTATGGCTAAAATCCCCCAGACTGGCAATATGCCAACTGCTGTCCAGGTAGTGGAACTCATTCATTGTTGGTAGGAATGCAAAATGGTGCAGGTGCTTTGGGAGACAGTTGGGCAGTTTCTTATAAAGCTAGCATAATCTTATCACTCAATCAAGCAACTGTGCTCCTGCGTATTAACCCGACTGATTTGAAAACTTAAGTTTACACAAAACCTGCATGTAAATGTTTATAGCAGCTTTATTTATAATCATCCAAAACTGGAAGCAGCGGAGTCGTCTTTCAATAGGTGAATGGATAAACAAACTGAGGTACATACATACAATGGAATACAATTCAGCTATAAAAAGGAACGAACCAATCCATGGAGCAACATGGATGAGTCTTAAGGATACACTGCTAAGTGCAAGAAGCCAGTCTGAAAAGGCTATGTAGTGAATGAATCCATGTATACGACATTCTCGAAAAGAGAAACCATAGAAACAGAAAACAGATCAGTGGTTGCCAGTGTTTTGGGGAGGGATTGGGTTAAATAGTTAAAGCAGGAGATTTTTCAGGGTTGTGAAACTATTTGTCAAAACCCATAGAACCTTACAGCACAAAGAGTAGACCCTAATGTATGCAAATAAAAAAACCAGATAAAAAAAAAAAACCACCCATGGTGGAATGCAGACTGTGACAAAGGACTCTAACTATTATAGAAGACGGTGGGGGGAAAGGTGCTGACCCAAGTAAGTTTGGAAATGAGCGGAGACGGTAAGACTGGAGACAAAAGGCACAGTACAAAAGCACAGTATTCCCCCTGGTGAAGTTCCTTCCCATGGGGTTACGGTTAACGATTCTGAGACCACCATAAATGAACACTGGAATGGAACAATTAAGTAAATGGATGGAGGGTGGCAGGAGCCAAGTTTCTTACTGGTGGAGGAAGAAGTTTCAGATAAGAAAGGGGAGGGGGCCAGAATGACCAGGTGGTCCTAGATCACCAGTGGAGACCTCAGCGTGAACTCGCGAATGCAGGCAGATGCCAAAGTCTAGATGTGCGAGCGCGCCCAGCTTGGTGCGCTGAGTGGGCCTGGGGCAACGGCACCCCGTGCCCACAGCTTGGCTTCTAATGCTGTTCTCTAATACAAGGAGCCAGAGCTCCTCAGACAGACGGTGGAAACTGGGGCTAGGGCAGGGAATTCCCAAGACGAGCCTGGAGCATCTTGCAGTGCCAGAAAGTAAGGAAGCGCTTTTAAGAAAACAAACAAATCCACAAAACCATGGGGTATGTGAAAGGGACACAGGAGCCAGCTGAAGAAGCTCCCAACAGCCAAAGCTGGGACAACCCAAACAACAAAACACACAGTATTGGATTCTAAAGTATGAAGTAAGTATCCAGGAGTCCACACTGACATAAGTAATTGAATAAAGAAATAAATGGGGGAAAAGAGACAAATCTCCCACGTAGAAGCATTCCATATAATTTATTTAGATACTTTGTCCTCAAGAGGCGGAGCATAACTCCCCGCCCCTTAAAAACGGCTTCCTTCCCAAGAGTACAGTATGGAAACGGGGGCTCAGGCAGCTCCACAGGGGGAGACCTGGTCAACACCACCTGAGCCAGGTGGCCAGGTCAACGGCAACGTGGTGGCAGCGTGTGCCTGGAGATGGAGCCTTGAGATGACGAGGAGGAGGGTACTTTGCCTCTGGGGTCTTCTTCCCCAAGGCCCATAACCCCAGCCTAGAAAAACAGCAGGCAAACCCAAATTGAAGGAAAGTCTGCGAAATATGTAACCTGTCCTCATCAAAACTGTCAAGGTCATCACAAACAATGGGAGCCTGAGAAACCGTCACAGCCAAGAGGAGCCGAAGGAGACATGATGGCGACTAAATGTCTTGTGGGATCCTGGATGGGATCCCAGGAGAGGAAAAGAACATTGGGGGAAACCAAGGCACTCAATAAAGCAGGGACTGTAATGAATAATAAGATATCAACTTCAGTTCATTATGGCACGGTACATGTGACACAAGTACCATGCCAATGGAAGATGTTAACAGTAGGGCAAACTGGGTGTGAGGTATAGGAGAGCTCTCTGTACTATCGTCGCTATTTTCCTGTAAGGCTAAAGCTATTCTAAAGTAAAAAGATTATTTGAAAATGCTGACAGGGGAGGTGTAGCTCAGCGGTTGTGCATCTGCTTCCCATGTACGAGGTCCCCGGTTCAATGCCCGGTACCTCCTAAAAAAAGAAAATGTTGACAGAGTTGAATTTATTTTGTTCATCACAGAATTAACATAATTTAGGGAAAAAAACCATCATGGAATGTTTCTAGTATTTTAAATAAATCATTCCAAAGGATGTGCCTCATTTTAGACTTTTAAAACATCACCAGTGACAAAACGGCATATAATGCCAAATTTCTACTACACTGAAACTTTCCAAGCTGAGGGTCAGACAGACTCCATTCTTTTTTTAAGGCAAAAGAAAGTGGAAAAAGCCACAGTCAACTCCCTCTAGCCAAAAAGCATGCCATCCTTCCTCCTTGGCCAATATCGCCACACTTAGCACACTCTTGCTGGGACCTGCTTATTTGCCTGTCTGCTGTATTAGACTGTAGGCTCCCTGCAGTGCCACCGGCCAGGGTGCATATGCACAGAAGGTACTCAGTACATATTTGTTGGTTAAATTTCAATAACCAAAATCCTGCTTCTAAGAGAAGGCATTATCTTGCCATTTCTGAGTCACTACGGAGGTTTTTATTTTTAATTGAGTCCAAAATTTAAAGTCCAGCCTCTTGATAATATACTATTGTCCTTCCCCAAAAAGAAGAAATAGGATTTTAAAAGCCCCTAAAAAGAAAATCATGTGCATTTAGCAGATCTTCCCGGGGTACATAATAAAAAAAAAATTTTTTAAGTTGATTTTTTTTTTTTTTAACTTAAAAAAAAAAAAACAATTTATTCAAGCATATTATTCATACATGAACATACATAAACTATAAGTGTTCAGTAAACACTGTGAACTTACAAAACAAACATGCGTAACATCATACAGGGCTCCCACACATCACCCCCCCACAAACACCCTGCATTGTTGTGAAACATTTGTTAACAAATCATGAAAGAGCATCTTCTAGTCCGTATCTTCCTCCCCTATGCATTTTATAAGAATTTATTTATTTACTTTTATCCATTTTTACTCCCCACTGCCCCATTTTTGCTGTTTCTGTGTCCATTTACTGGACAACTCTCTGTCTGTTTCCTGCCCTCTCTTCTCCTCCTTCTCCTCCTGTCTTCACTGGGATTCAATCCTCAAACCTCCGATGTGGGAGAGAGGCGTACTACCGCCTGTGCCACCTTCGTTCCTGGTTTTTCGGTGCGTCTCGTCTTGGCTCTCCCTTGTGTCACTCTCCTGTTACGTCATCATCTTGCTGTGTGGCTTGTGGGGCCTGACGGCTCACCCCTGCCAGGGGCCTGGGGGCACACCCGTGCATAATAAAATTTTATACTCTATTAATAGAGTAGCATCAAGAACAAACAGAACTATTAAAGTTACGATGAGAAATCATGAAAGAAAAAATAGAGGCTGGGAAGAGCTGGAGGGGGAGAGGGCGGGGAAGGAGGAAGAGAGGAGAGGAGGGGGATGGTGACCACTCTTGGGACAATAAGGAAGTTGGAAAGTTCCTACTTTGGCAAAACCCAATTGCTGCTGCTTCCCCATCTTGATAATACCCTAGGACTCTCACTCCCACTGACTTCTTCAACAGCATGACGGTCACCGCCAACAATATACTTACTAAATACCTATTTTGCGCATGACATCATACCAAAGTTTCTTTCATGTTTCTCTATCTAAAAATTAACAGTCACCCAAAGAAGAAGAAAAAAATACCCCCAATCTGGACAAGTACCAGCACAGATCCTGAAAGTGGCAGGCCACAAGCGTTTGGAATGAACCCTTCTCTGACACTTTAAGTGATCTTTAAAAACATTCAGAAGACAAAAAGCACCAGGGAACGTTCAAAACACGATTTCCTGCTCACTGGGTGCTAAGGTAAATGAGTCCCCAGCTTTTAGATAAAACTAAGACATGAGATATTCTCCTGGTTTATAAAAGGTTTACTTATATACACATATATATAAAACATTTTAATTGTTCCTAGGGGCCAAACACAGCAACACGGCGCTAAAAGGAGAACTTTTTCCAATAAAAGGAGTATGATAAATGAGATGTGTTTGGAATGCATTCATTTGGAGGGACAGCAGGATGGCTGGGATCCCAAACCTCAAGGGAGACCGAGCAGCACAGAAGAGTTTGAAAAGCAAGGGCTCTTGAGCTTGACAGAAGTGGGCACGTTTCCAGCTCGGCCTAATGACGTGGCCTTGGACAGGCCACTTAACCTTTCCACGCCTCAGCTTCTTTGTCTGTGAAATAGGATAACGGTGCCCACCTTGCAGGGCTGCTGTGAGGGTTAGGAATGATGAACTGAGGTTCCTAGCACACAGTAGGCACACAGAAGTGGGAGCTCTTGTTCCATGGCTCATGAAGTGCTCCACTGTTTCTTTTTTGGGCCTCGGAGTACAATTAACATCCGGAATGCAATATGAAAAGAATGGGATGCAGCGTACACGCTACGTCAAGTGGGATCAGGTTCAGTGAGGGCGCGTGGGCTGGATCCTGCACACAGGGAGAACTGGAGTAAGACCACCGGCAGGTTCTCATCCAGAAAGTAGTCCCTGCTCAGACTCACGCCAAGACCAAGCGAGGGAGAGAGCATGCGGAGAGGAGCAGGTCTGGGAGCTGGCGTCCCTGCCAGCTTTAGACTGTAAATGCTCCTCAAGGCTCTAGAGTGGCTCCTCCCTCTCTGAAATCCGTGATCCTGAGAAACAACGGCTTAGTGTCTCTGCAAGGCAGGTCCTCTGCACCAAGTCTCCCGAATTCTTCACCCAGAGTGAAGGGAGAACAAAGCTGCGGTGAAGACTTCCTGGTTGGGCAGGTATGGTTTCCAGTAATGCGGACAGTATTTACTGTCAGCAATTTCCTGCTAGTTTTTTCATACTATTTAATATGTCTCCGAAAAATTAACTTGAGCTAAATCCCCTGCAAAATAACTCCACAGTTTGGTAACTGAAGATATCTCGCTCTAAATAAGGTATATGGAATCTCAGGTTGAAAAACACTCATAATTGAGCCTGAAATGAATTTTTTTTTTTCTTTCATTTTTTTAAATGGTAGATTTGGAATAACCAGACTTAAAGAAGTATTATCCATGATAATAGATTTTCAAAACTACAGTTGACATAAATATAGGAATTTAAGTATAGCTAAGCAAATCTGCTAATGCATATTATAACATAATATTGATACTGAATTATAATCTACAGATTAAGAAACCCTTGTAACGTATACCATACTAATAACTCAATGTGCAATATTTGATAAGAAAAACTTCCTATTAGGTATAAAAATGAGTAGGATTATGCAAATCACGATTATGTGTGCGATTATGCACATAAATCTAGAGTTTAATTTTGGTGTAATATCTGACCATTTTGAACCCAGAATTCCTAATTATCTATTTCAAACTTTACCAGGTGCCTGTACCTGGGATTGGAGGAGGCAGCCTGCTTCTGCATGCCGGCACTCAGCAGTAAGACAAGTGGACAATCCCTCAGTGCTGGGGAAGATTCCCACCAGCACCATCCCCAGGAGCTGGCAGAGGAGGGACCCTCTGACCCAGCAATCCCACTCTAGGAATCCATCCCACAGATCCACTGGCAAAAACACAAAATGACGTGTGCACAAGGACAACCGGTGCAACACGACTTGTGAAACAAAAGACCAAAACAAGCCAAAGGCCCATGCGGAAAGGGCACTGTGCAGCAGCTAGACAAGCTCTACCAACGTGGCGGAAGTGGAAAGCCCTGCAGGACTGGTGTGAAGCGAAACCAGCCAGACACAGAACACTGTGCTGCACATGCCACCTTCTGTCCAAGAAAGGGAGGGGATGTTGACACGCATTACACACACACGGACAGCTGCTTATGTTTTCAGAAGTGGAAAAAACACAGAAAATCATGAAAACGGCTATCTAGAAGAGAAGAGTGGAAACAGGGTAGGGGGACCGGGACGGAAGCTGGCTTATTTCATTGTGACTTTGGAATCATGTAAATGTCATCCAAAATTATGTAATGGAATAAAATTAAAATGTTAAAATTGATAATAAAATGAAACAAATAAGTCTGACTGTATCATGCTGATGTCTTAACCACACAGAGAATTAAGTCAAGTGATCTTAAAATAGAGTAATTTGATTGGTTATCCCTAATGGGATACAGGGGAAGGACAAAAAGAACCAAAAAGATACCTCAGCTATTTCAGTAATCATTTTGCTGACAATACTGGAATTGTTACTTTGAAACTATTTTACATATAGTAGGACAGAATCAATAAATAATTATATTCATGTAATTTAGAATCAAGAGTTCAGTATAAGGGGAGCGGATGCATCTCAAGGGGTTGAGCACCTGCTTCCCACGTATGCGGTCCTGGGTTCTATCCTCGGTACCTCCTAAAAGAACAAAAACAGAAATTTTAAATTTGCACTGGAAATGATGGTATGAACTTATGATTTATTTTTCTCTTTAAAAAAAAAATAGATTTCCCAGCTTTGTCCACTGAAAATGCCTACAAGTACCAACCAACCCCAAACAGTGAGTTCCACTGGTACCAGACTGCAGTCTCTGAATACTGTTTTCCAAAACAAGGAGCTGGACCGCCTTAGAGAAACGGCTGCTTCTGGGTCTGGGCAGGAAATGGAAACTGGGTGCCAGAGCACCTCTTTCACACAGGAAAGCAAGAAAGATCACTGGGGACACAGCAAAACGGCACAAGGGAACCCCCCGGGCAAGCTGGGACAATTAGAGCAGTGACTTCACTACCTCAAATACGCCAAAACCCACACGTCCATGACATACTATAAACATATATACTAAAACATATAAACATATACTAAAAAACAAATCCAAACTCACTGGTGGCCTTTGGCAGTCAGCAACTTAGTATGCTGAGAATTGGTTAGTAAAGGCAATAAAGCATTTGTCCCAATGTTGCTGCATGAACTGTATTCAGGAAAAGCACACAGGCAGTGAGGGGAAGTTCTTTTTTGCAGAAAATTCCAGCCAACAAACGAAGAAGAAATAATAAAACTGAAATAGAATCATTTGGCAATCTCGAGTGAAATAAGAGCTAAGCAATGAGCCTTGCCGGCTGCTAACACCAGCAGGTGAAAAGCAGAACACTGTACAATGGATGGATCAACTTGACCTCACTCATGAAGGGAGAGCGCCAGGCATTTTGTGCCGTGTGATCGATGCAGTAGAAAGCACACAGCACATCTATGGAGTGTTCTTTAAAAAAGAAGTTCTACCTGACTCCACTGAAACCACCTGCTTACAGGAAATAGAAAGGGAAAGTTCAGCAAGACCTCGGGCACTCAGCCAATTCCAGAATACGGGAAATGCTACAGGAGAAACGATCCAGTTTCTTCAAAAATGAATGGCAAGAGAGAGAGAGAGGGGAAATGGTTTTACTAACAATAATAATAATAAAGACTTGAGACATCAGCATAGTTGTTTGTCTTTAGGCTGTTCATTAGGAGAAGCAGGGCAAAAGAAACGGGGTGCTGCCCTTTTCCACGGCCAAACGCTAGACTGTCCACGGGGAGGCAGTCCTTGAAAATGACTGGAGAAAGCAGCCCAGTTATTGCCAGCGCCACGAAGGCTTCATTCTGTCTAACTTCAAATTCTGGTCCTTTCCCAGGTTTTTTCACTTTGGTTCAATGGAGACAGTGCAGAGTGGGATGTGACCCCTGAAGCAGAGGTGATTCTCTAGAGCAGAGGTTCTTAGCCTTTTTTGTTCCAGGGACCCCTTACTAAGTGCACACTATACTGTGGAT
Organism: Tolypeutes matacus; assembly: GCA_026826555.1. Taxonomy (NCBI): domain Eukaryota; kingdom Metazoa; phylum Chordata; class Mammalia; order Cingulata; family Chlamyphoridae; genus Tolypeutes; species Tolypeutes matacus. Next base: position 6,001,972 of record JAKSZT010054523.1, on the reverse strand, counting down.
TATTTAATAAATATATCCCACCCGCACCAACACGTCCCCATAAGAGTAATGTTTTTCTTTATTTCAGTTCAAGCTCACAGACCCCTGGTTAAGAACCCCTGCTCTACATTAACTCTCCTTGCCAAATTCAGTACTTGCCAACTTGCTGCTGGCAGGAGTGAAGCAAACGGGTGAGTGAGCCACTGTGAGGTAGAAGCAGTACATCCTTTATTCAGCAGAGGATTCTCTCTCAAAACAGTGTCAGAGCGGCAGGTTAGGACGGGGTCGCCAGGCAGCCCCTGCCAGCGGCTCTCTGGCATTATGTTGTAGATGCCTTTCGATGGAGGAGGTATGCTTGGACAAGTAGTAAGCCAAGGAGAGATTAGATGCTCAAAAAAGAAACAAAGGAGCCTTAGATAGACTAAAGATTTCATTTGGGAACAAAACAACTTAGAAAAGTAATTACTGAATTTTCAATCATGTATTTAACCTAAAAAGTATGCATCTTTGGCAACCAAGTCTTGTTGTAGGTTATGCTCCCGAGGTCAGAACTCAGATCATTACTGAATGTAGACCATTAGGCGGAAGCTGCATTTTAGTGGCTACTGTGCCAAATCTGAAGACCTACAGTTGACTTAAAATTCTAACTCATTACATAATTTAAAAAAGATTTTGAGGAGCAGGTGTAGCTCAGTGGTTGAGTGCATGCTTCACATGTATGAGGCTCTGGGTTCAATCCAGGTACCTCCTAAAAAAAAAGATTCTGAAATTAACAAAATGCATATGAGTAAGTTTTAATATATTGTTTGACAGGTAGGTAAGTGAAGCTGTCCACTGTATGATGTTTATCATTTGAATGTTCAGGTATGGGTTTAGTAGCACAAGAATCCTGTGACTTTAAAAATTCAATATAATGGAAATATACATGGGGAAAAAAGCATTAATGAACTGATTGCAAAAAGTCATTTATTAACCACCCATATGTCCATCAGCTGATGAATGGATTAAAAAATGTTATATATCCACACAACAAATATTATTTGGCAATTAAAAAAGGAATGAATTATTTATATGTGCTACGACATGGATGAACCCTGAAGACATTATGCTAAGAGGGAAAGAAAGACAGTGACAAAAGACCACATCTTGCATAATTCAATTTAAACGAAATGTCCAAGACAGGCAAATCCACAGAGACAGAAAGCAGAGTAGTGGTTCCCAGATTCTGGAGGGAGGAGCAACAAGTACTGACGCTAATGGATGTGGGGGTCTTTTGGGGTGATGAAAATGCTCTAAAATGAGATACTGGTGATGGTTTCACAATGTGTGAATATATTAAAACCCGAAGGACTGTACACTTTAAAAGGGTGAATTTCGTAGTATGTGAATTATATCTCAATAAAGGTATTATTTAAAAAGTCATTTATTACACAATTGGGAAAATCTGAACACTGACTTGGTATTAGATGCTATTAAGGAATTATTATTAATTTTTAAGTGTGACGATGGTATTGTGGATTTTCAGAGAGAGAGTCCTATCTTTGAAAGACATAGTGACATACATGTAGATAAAATGATATGATGTCTTAGATTTGCTTTAAAAATAATCCAGTTTGGGGTAAGGGGAAGTGGGGGGGAAGAGAGTAATAAATAAAACAAAACTGACCACATGTTGATAATTAATTGAACTGGGTAAAAGGTAAAAGGTACTTTTCTTTCTACTTTTATATACATTTGATAATTTCAATACTACAGTTTAAAAACAATCTTTCTTAGTCTCTGAAAAACTGAAAACATCTACTAAACTTTTTCTATAAGTCACTACAGAAAGCCTGTATAAACGGGGAAGACAGTCAGTGAGAAAAACCAAAGAAACAATAGGGTGTTCTGTCTAAAAGAAAGTGAAAAGTTACTTTCTCTAATCCACCAATTTGTAAGGAAAAAAGGAGAACGTGCACAGAAAAGAGAGAAAAAACATTTGCTCCCTGCTTTTAGTTACCCAAAACAAAGAACTAAGTTACTCAATAATTTCCCTCACAGCACAGAGGTTAAAATTTTTAACTTGTTAGTTGTACCTATCTTAAAAAATTTGTGAATTTATCTTATTATGCATAACATAATATTTCACACAATCACGTGAACTCAATTTATGGTATATGGAATTCTATGCAAATAAAATTAAACCTTAAAAAAGAAGCTCTCATTTCAAGTCAGATGGTTACCCATTTTTTAAACATTTGATTTGATTTGAATGATGCTAATTTAAATAATATTGTGAAGAGATGTGCGCAGAGAAGTACTTGAGTGGCTGAAAGAACACAGGTTCAGAGGCAGCCAGGCCTTGGGGTCCAATCCTGGCTTTGTCCTTACGTGGGGCAAATTATTCAACCTGTAAAAGGCTGTTTTCTCATCTGTGAAAGAAATGGGCCTAATAATACCTCCCCCATAGGACAGCTGAGCGAGGAAATGTGCTAATACGTCCGAGTACCTGCTGCGAAGGCTAGCACGGAGCCATCAACATATGGTCACTGGGAGTGCTTTTTGGGGGGTCAGTGTCGAGCATTCCTGCAGCACAGGCTGCTAACAGGTGGTCTGCATTCTGCCCCGACATGGCTGCAGAGACTCACTTCTGAGGCTGGAGGGTGCCAGGCCCTTGCGTGCAGGACAGCTTTGCTTCTCGACAAAAGCTTTTTGGCTGTATTTAAAATTTTTCTGATCTATCAATTAATGGAGCCATTAATACAACCAATTAAATTTTCTTTTATTTTTAATAAGTTTTTTTTTTAAAAAGATTTATTTATTTACCACCCCCTGATCCCCTCGTTGTTTTTGCGCTCGCTGTCTGCTCTCTGTGTGTTCTTCTGTGTCTGCTTGTCTTCTCTTTAGGTGGCACCGGGAACCGATCCTGGGACCTTCCGGAGTGGGAGAGAGAGGTGCTGAATTTCTTGCGCCACCTCAGCTCCCTGGTCTGCTTGTGTCTCCTATTGTGTCTCTTCTGTGTCTCTTTTTGTTGTGTCATCTTGCTGCGCCAGCTCTCCTCACGGGCCAGCACTCCTGCACAGGCCAGCACTCCATGTGGGCCAGCTTGCTTTTCACCAGGAGGCCCCAGGAATCGAACTCTGGACCTCCCATATGGTAGACGGAAGCCCAATCACTTGAGCCACATCCACTTCCCAATTAATTTTTTTTAAAAAATAAGACAGGCTGCCAATTTATAGCCTGAACAAATAAGCAAAATTTACAAAAAGAATATGAATTACTGAGGTTAATACATAACAAAACATACAATTCCAGATACATGGAACAATGATTATATTTTAATCTACATTTTACATGCAAAATCCTGAACATTCACCTAGCATTGAAATGGAAATAAGCTGTGCATGCATACAATGGATTTATTACTAATTTACCTCCAAACCATCTTTCCTTGTCTTCTTGAGAATACATGTAAGCCAATTTCAGTTGTAGTGTTTTGTCATACAGCCTACTGTGGATCTCGATGTTAAAGGTCAGATACAGTGGCAAGAAAGAAGGGAGCTTCAAAAAATAAATTTCCTCTCCTTATTAAGGAATTCACACCATAGAACATTTAGAAACCAACTAAAAGTATAGAAAAGAATAAAAACCACTCATAATCCTACCACTCAGAGGAAAAAAAAAATGGATAACTTTTGGTATACTTTCCAATCTTTTCTGCATAAATTTTGTATATTTAGTTTAAATTATATAATCTATCCAGTTTTATACTCTGCTTTTGACCCTTATTGTAATGCATCAGTATTTTCCCTGTTGTTACTTAAAATTTATACAAAGAATTTTTAAATTACACGGCATTTAATGAGATGGAGGCACCAGAATTTTCTAGTCGTGCCCCTGTTTTTTTGCCTTTCCCCTATAGTTTTCTATCCAATTTTTCTCTGTTATGCATAATGGTACAGTGAACTCCTTACTCATAAAGTTTTTTTCTGTATTTCCACTCATGGTGTCAACATAAGAAGGTGCCTGTTTAGGGCATACTGCTACCAGTATCGAGCTCATGCAAATCTCAATGCTGAAAAAGCTTCCATATTAACAAGAATTTTAATAATATATGCCTCCATAAATTCTTGGTTCTCCTTCTCCACTATGTGGCAATCCAAACTTGGCAAAATTAAAATACTCCCAATGTTTCTATCCAAAAGTAAACCCAAAACACACAAAAAGGCTAACTCTTCAGTCTGAGGTTCTTGCAGTAAAGATGTATGACAGGGCAACCCAGTTCTTTGTATTTAAAACACAAAAGGCAAAGGTCAAGGAGAAGGGCAAAGCTTGGGGAGCCGTCTCCGGAGTGTGAGCAAATCCTGGGAGCTAAAACATTGTCATCGGATTAAGGAGAGGTGGATAATGAATACCAGAGGGCCAATCCCACGCAGACACACGCCCACAGGCTCAGCATACTATGGGATTGGCCACTCTTTCCCCTGTTCTCAGGGAGCCCTGAGCTTAAGTCTGGTAGTGACTTCTCATCGTGGGACTGCAGCTCTCAAAATTAGATAACAAATATGAAAAATGATGCAGTCACTTAAAACTTAGAAGTCATGTTGATTTTCTTCAAATATGTGAGAAATGGAAGGAGAATTAGGATCTCAGCCAGCTTTGTCCCCAGTCAAGCACAAAGATGTGCACCTGAAGCTCAAAACACTGAGCCCCATGCTTCTGACAGCTGACCCTGGGGAAAATTACTTAATATTTAAAAATTAGAATGCCGGTGTCCACTCTCCTTGGAGTCAGTATCAGGCCAGCAAACTAAAAATGGCCAAGTGACGACAATATTGCAGCCACAAAGCTCATCCACTGGGGAAGGAGAAGCAGCAACCCACAGCTTCCAACCAAATCACACTCCTCCCGCCCCCCCTTTTGCTTCCACATCTTCTAATTAACTGCATTCCATGGAAGGGAAGCACCGCCTGCTCCTTCCCGGGGCTTTCTCTCTGTTCCTGGCATGCACTATTTCTTGTGTGACATTCTGGCTATCACACTTGGATTCCTTTTCAGAAAACTTATGAGAAGATTAAAAAGAAACATCGGATAACTATGAAAAAATTATCTCTCTTGGAAGAAGGCTTATAAAAATCACACTTTACGCTCAATGAAGGAAATACAACTCCTGGGCAAGCCCCTGTATTTTTTTAAATTTTCTAAAAATAAAATTTTTAAGAGAATTCTGAAGTTTTATATAAAGCATCTACTTCAAATTTACCCTTTGAATACAGCAGTCATCAGAATTATTTTTGGAAAGCTGAGTAGGTCCAGAACACATAAAAAAAATTAAAAAAAAACAACTCGATTTTACTTACAATAACCTAGATGCTTTATGACCCAGAAGGAAAAAACCGATCATTTAAAAGTATTGTTCAAAATGTAGGCATCTGCCTAGCATGTAAATGCACATGGAGTTGGTGTTAACTACTTGGAAGGACAAAGAAATGAATTTCTCCTCAAAGATGTGTAAAAATGTAGCCAAGCACTTAGGAAAAAATTAACATATGCAATGTAAGACAGTACCCTTGCCCAACCCCAAGGAAAATATGCTATGAAATAATTTGTTGAATACAAACAAAAAAGAGGTATTTTTTAAAGGGGCATTTATATACCCTTTAAGTTTGATCTCAAAATGTTTTAACCAAAGGAATTTTACAGTCAGGACAAATTCTATTTCCTAGATGTGGCCGCAAGGAAAAAGTGGTTCTGGCAAAATGCTAGCAGTGTAGAACAGCTGAAAATAGACATTAGAGAACCAACAGGATAGAAAGTTTTATGAGACATTTTTTATTTCTAAAAATTTAAGGAGAAGAGCACTAAAAAGTTACTTAATGCACAAATATTGCCTTTTTATGCCTTCTCCAAAGGAGTCAAAGGGAAAGTAGTGATTTAAATTTGTCAAAAAAACCACTAAGTATAGAAAGCTGTACCAAGTGGCATCCTTGAGAAGGAGATCCATAAGAAACAGAAGGCCTTGCCCTGGAGGAGCTTAGCAGCTTGGGGGGGTGGGGGGGAGTTAGTGATAAGTTTCAGGATTCTGAGCTCCACAAGGGAATGGCCAGCCACCTTCTGTGCCCCCATACTTGGTTCCGAGTCTCACATGTATTTAATTAAATATTTGCTGTGCTGATCTGAACTCACAGTATAAGCTGAATACAAAGAAAATGGTGAGAGTTATCCAAAAAGTTTCTAGATGGAACATCCTCCAGAAGAAGCCCAAAGGATCATGCCCATCTCAGAGAGTTTCAAGATAATTGTCCTCAACAGTCCATTTTGGATGGTTCCTTCCTTGACAAAACAAACATTTACTAATCACCTACACATGCATACCACTGGGTTATACAATTCACTGATACAATGCATCATCATCAAGAAAAAAACATTGTCACACAAAGCGTGACTGTGATCGAGCTAAGTTGTTGCTGTGTTATTTTAAGTTTTGATCCTCTGTCAGCATTAAGAGTCTGTGTCTAGAGCAAAGCTCGTCATGAAGCCAGCTCCACCGCTGCGCCTGCACATCTGAAATGCCCACCTTTCGTCGGTCCTTTCCTGTTAAGCATGGCCTGCTGCTCCTCGGTAATGTTCAGCCGCCGAACCACGTCCGCCAGAGCGGATTTGAGCAGTTGGATGTCGTCCTCTTGCATCTGGACTCGCTGCTCTAGGGAAGCGATGCGGTCCGTCACCTCCATGCTACTTGCAGCAGAAGCGCTGTCATCTAAACCAAAGGAAATGATCAAGTGAGTTTTAAATGCTCCCCATAAAAATAAGATCAGTAAACGTTTATTAACACTTTGCATTAACGTCGTGAAATGTAAAAACCGAAGACAGCTGCTCGTGTGAAGGAATCATGTGAAATCTTTTACTACCTAGAACTGCAAGTCTTCATTCTACTATAGTCTTTTCAGTCTCTGTGCTTGTGCTTTTTATATGTTAAATTGTGTCCTTAATTGACACTATATTTTTTTAGAAGCAGAGTGGCTCATTTTCTCTTCCAGGATATCCAAGAATCTCAGAGGTAGATGGGATATTAGAATACATCCACTTCAACTTCCCACACATTGCACAAATCCATTCTGCATGTCACCCAGCTTTTGCTCCAATGACGCTGACAGGTGGCTCATAGCCTCACGAGGCCACACTTTCATTAGTTAAGAATTGCGGTGACTGGCTACGCTGACAAAGCAATATAAGTGGCGCAGTCTGTTTTGCAGTAGACCCTTACAGTGAGGGTGACTGCATTTTCTGGTATAGAATCAGTCATTTCCAATTCCTTACCAAGGTCTACAAGACCCCACATGACCTGGCTCTTCCTTGCCTCTCTAATCTGATTTTATGTCATTCTCCCCTTCACTTACCATGCGCCAGCCAGCCTGGCCTTCTCTCCTTTAGGGCTTGGGATATCTGTTGTTGCCTTTGCTTGAAACATTTCTCACTTAGCTTTAGGTATGACCAGATTCTTCTTGTTCTTTAGGTCTCAACTCAAATAGAACTTCTTCAGAGAATCTTCTAAAAAACCTTATCTAAAGTTGTCACTTCAATCTTACTTATTTTTTTCAGGGCATGTAAAATACAAACTGTAATCATCTTGTTTATTGTCTACTCTCCAAACTAAAAATGTAAACTCCGGAAGTCACTTCTGTGTCCAGGTATGATACGCTAAGACCCTACTGGATAGCATCACTGTGGAAATCTTTTGGTAAAACCTAGAAATAATACCAAAAACCCCAGCTAGCTGAAGGTTCTGGAGAGCAAACAGAACCATACAGACTCTGGCAGAGTAGAAGAGATGGAGAACTAAGCAAGCTAATTCCCTTTTTCATGGCTTTAGCCCGGCTCCTGCAGAACACATAGTACAGGCAGTAGTGGGGACGGCACATGTGGGAAAATCCATGGTCTTTTTGTCCTAAAAAACCAAAAACAAGAAGTCAGGAAACCATGAAGGCTTAAAAGAGTGGGGGAATCCAAAGAGGGAAAAAGGCCAGGGAGACCCCTGAAACATGCATGCACAGAACAGACTGAAGTATTCCAGCTAAATACAAAAGATCAGAAATGAGGCTAAGGCTGCCCAAGAAATAGTTTGTATGTCATGCTCAGTCCAGAAAATTACCTGCTAAAACAAAGGAAACAAGACTTAAAGAACAATAACAAAATTCAGAAGCTCCACAACTTAATATTCATAATGTTCAGGATACCACTCAAAATTACCTGATATATTAAGAATCAGGAAATGGAACACATTCTCAAGAGAAAAGAAAATAAATTGAGTCCAACTCCAAGATGAACAACATATTGGAATTAACGTAAATAACTTAAAATAGATATGGTTACCCTCAATAAGTAAAAGAATTATATTTTGAATGAATGAAAATCTCAGTAGAATTGGGAAATGTCTGCAGAGAATTATAAATTATCAAAAAAAGAACCAAGCAGAAATTCTAGAACTGAAAAATACAATTTCTGAAATGAAAATTACACTGGATAGACTTAGCTGAATGAATGACAGAGGAAAGACTAAGTAAACCTGAAGAAAGATCAATAGAAAGTATCCAAGGTGAAGAAGAGAGAGAGAAAAAAAGATTGAAATAAATAACAGATTCGTGGAGACTTGTTAGAAGATATCAAACAGTCCAACATACATTTAACTGGAATGCAAGAAGAAGGAGAGAGAGAGTGAGAGGAAGAGAGAGAGAGAATGAGAATGAATTGGGGCAGGAAAGAAAAAAAAAAAAAAACTGAAAATTGATGACCCCAAATATCCCAAATTTGATGGACAGAAATGTACAATTACAAAATACTAAACTAACTCCAAACAAAATAAACACAGAGAAATATACACCAAGGTAAGTCATGGTCAAACTGTTGAAAACCAAAGATAAAAAGCAAATCTTGAAAGCAGCAAGAGAAAAACTATGAATTATATACAAGGGAACAACAATCTGATTAACAACTAACTTATCATAAATCATGAAGGCCAGGGGAGAGTGTAACAACATCTTTAAAGTACTTAATGAAAAAAAAATCAATCCAGAATTCTATATCTGGGGAAAAAAAAAAAATCCTTCAAGAATGGAGAAAAAAGGGAAGCGGCTGTGGCTCAATTGGTTGGGCTCCCGTTTACCACATGGAAGGCCTGGGGTTCAATTCCCGGGGCCTCCTGGTAAAGGCAGGCTGGAGAGCTGGTGCAGCAAGATGACCCAGCAAAGGGAGACAAGCAGACACAGAAAAATTCAAAGCAAAATGGACACAGAGAGAGCACAAGCAGCAAGGGGGTGATAAATAAATAAATAAATCTTTAAAAAAAAAGAATGGAGAAGAAATAAAGACATTTTCAGATACAAACTGAAAGAATTCATTACCACTAGATGTGAACTCCAAGAAATGTTAAAGGAAGTTCTTCAGGCTAAAGAGAAATTGTATGAGATGGAAACACAGACCCTACAAAAACAATGAAGATCATTGGAAATGGTAAATATCTGAGGAAGTTCAAAGACTACTTTTTTCTTTTCGCCTTCTTTTAATGTTCTTATAAACTTTATAACTGTTTAAAGCAAAAATCACAACACTGTCTTGTGGGTTCTACAATGCATGCATACGTAATAAACATAACTGCTATACCATAGAGGATGGGAAAGACATGGACTTATAAGGTTACAAGACTTCAGTGTTTCACAGGAAATATACAGTTAATGTAGGTGGTCCATCGAAAGTGAGAGAGATATATTTTAATCCCTAGGGCAACTATTCGAGAATAATGAAAAGAACTATAGCTAAAAAAGCCAACAGAAATATTAAAATGAAATGAAAATATACTTGAATAATCCAAAAGAAGGAAGAAAAGGAGAAGAGTTACAAAAAAGAGATGAGACAAGTAGAAAACAAAAAATAAAATGGCAAACCCAAACGTAACATAAAATAATTATATTAAATGTTACATTAAAATAATAATTATATTAAACACATCAAATGAAAGGCAAAGATTGGCAGAATAATTTTTAAAAAGAGATCCAACTATATGCTGTCTATAAGAGACATACTTTAAATACAAAGACACAGACTGAAAGTAAATGAATGGAAGAAGATATACCATCCAAATAGTAAGCATAAGAAGGCTGGAGTGGCAATATTAATATCAGATTAAACAGATGTCAAGTAAAATGTATTACCAGAGGTTAAGAGGGCCATTTCATAATTTTAAAAAAGGGGGGGTGTCATTTTATCAGGAAGGCATAACAAACCTAAGTATGTACGTGCCCAATAACACAGGAAACAAAAACTGACAGATTTAAAGGGAAAAATAAATAATTCCACAGGTAAAGGTGAAGATTTTTAACACTTCTCTTTCAGCAACTGGTAGAACAACTAATCAAAAAATTAGCAAAGACATAGACAAGCTGAAAAACACTATAAATTGCCTTAACTTAATATGCATAGAAAACTACACTCTACAATGGCAGAACACACATTATTTTCAAATGCACATGATTCATTTATCAGTATATACCATATTCTGAGCCATAAAAGAGAACTGAACAAATTTAAAGATTGAAAGAGTATGTTCTCTGACCACAATGATATTAAATTAGAAATCAGTAACAGTGAGATAAACAGGAAAAAACTAAATGTCTGGAAATGAAACAATATGCTTCTAAATAACCATTGGGTCAAAGAAGATATCGCCAAAAAAAAAAAAAAAGACATTGCAGGAGAAATTAGAAAATATGTTGAACTGAATGATAGTGAAACTGCACATTTCAAAATGTGTGGGACATAGCTAAAGCAGTGCTTTGATGAGGGGAATCGGTGGGTATGTGGGTATGTGTGTATGTCCTTATTCTGTCTCTCCCGGCTAGAGTAAGGTGTGCGTCAATATTTTTATTTATAGTTTGCATCCCTAGTACTTGGCCCAGTGACCAACAATGATCCTCAAAAAAAATGGTTCTTTTAATATGCATTTTTCAAACCTTTATTGAATACCTACATTAGGTTAAGTACTGGACTAGATGTTGAGGACATGGCTCCTGCCTTCTCGAAACTCATGTTTTTGTGGTGGGGAGAGACAGAAGAATAAGTGATATGATGCAATTTAAGCAAAAACCTGAGAACACTGAAAAGCCTGTTACTAACTCAGACTGAGGATGTTGGGTAAGGGAGAATATGGGATGGGTTTCCTAGAGGAGGTTTTGAAAGTTGAGTAGGAGCTCATTACATGAAGAAACAGGATCTAGGTGGTTGGGACAGAAAAGATTTCAGGTAAGGATAGCAGAAGCTAGAGAGACATAGAAGTAAGAGAATGCCTGGTTCTGTTTGGAAATTTTAAGTAGTCCCATATAGCTGGAGCCTAAGGCTTGAGAATGCAAGTAGCCAAAGGCAGGAAGCAAGAGAGAAGTGGTGGAGGTGGGCAATATAGATCACAAGGGATCTTGTATGCCATGCTGAAGAAGTCAGAATTCATCCTGATGGCATTGAGATTTAGAGCAAGCATGATCCATATCTGTTTTAGGATGACAATCTGCAAGAACGGAGAGGAAGGAGAAGAGATAGGAGGCAGGCTGAATTAGGAAGTTGTTATAGGTAAGACATTATGAACTGAGGCAGAAGCAGTGTGGGTGGAGATGTTCAGAAGGCAAGAAGAATAGGAACTGGGGGTGGTACGTGTGTGGGAGTGTGGGAGGGGCAGGGAGAGAGGGATGGCTTCCAAGTCTTAGGCACAGGTGACAAGATACATGGCTTTGCATTGACAAAGCTCAGATGTGGAAATGCTGAGTTTGATGAACCTGTGGAACAACTGAGGGGGAGATGCCGAGGCAGCAGGTGGGATAAACAGGCCTGGAGTTCAAAAGCAAATCAAAATTGTAGCCAGAAATTTGGGAGTAATCAGCATCTGAGTAGTTTCTGAAGCCATGGGATCACTGATGGATCAGCAAGAGCATGGAGAGAAAGAAGGGAGGAGAGCTTGGCAAAGAACCCTAGCAGCAGCCAACCTGAAAGGAAAGGCAGAGGAAGAGAAAGTGAGAAGGTGGTTGAGAGAGAAACAACTGGAGAGAATTCTACCACGAAATCCAAGGGAGCCAAGAAGGAAGAGGCCAGTCAACAGTATGAAAATCCATGAGAACCTGAAACATCAGGAATGAAAGAAGAGCAACAAAAATAAAAGTAAATAAAATTGATAAACCTCTAGCAAGACTGCGAAGAAGAAAGACATAAATGACCAAAATCAGGAATGAAAAAGGAGCTATCACTTTAGACCCCATTAATATTTTTAAAAAGAATAACAAGGGAATAATATAAACAACTCTATGCACGTAAATTTAACAACTTAGATTAAATGAGCAAATTCCTCAAAAACCTCAAACTCCCATAATTCACTCAAGATGGAATAGATAACCTGAATATTTCTGTGACTATTTTAAAATTGGATTTGTAGGTAAACATCTTTCAAAAAAGAAATCCCCAGGTCCAGATTATTTCACTGGTGATTTCTATCAAATATTACAAACAAACAAACAGACAAACAAAAACAACTCTACACAATCTCTCCCAAGAGGAAAGCAGGTAAGGAAGAAAGACTTCTCAACTCATTTTATGAGGAGAGCATAACCCTAATACCAAAACGAGATAGACAATACAAGAAAAGGAAACTACAAACCAATATCCCTCATAAACCAGCAAAATATTAGCAAACAGAATCTAGTAATATATAATAGTAATAGTAATAGTAATACACTACAAGCCAGTGAGGTTTATTCTGGGAAAATGGACTGGTTCAAAATTCAAAAATCAATCAACACAATCCATTATATTAACAGTTTAAAGAAGAAAAAAAATGATAATCTCAACAGATTCAGAAAAAGCATTTGCAAAAATTCAACATTCATTTGTGATAAAAATTTAAAAAAACTCTCAACAAACTAGGATTAGAAGGAACTTTTCACCCAGAGAAAGGGCATCTACAAAAAACTTAGAGTAAACATAATTTTTAGTGGTAAAAGCCTGAATGAATTTTCCCTAAGATTCATAAAAAGGCAAAGATGTCCACTCTCACCACTCCTATTCACTATCATACTGGAAGTTCTGGCCAGTATAATAAGGCAAGAAAAAGAAATAAAGGGTACACAGATTGGGAAAGAAGACATAAAACTGTCCCTATTCATACACAACACAATTGTCTATGTGGAAACCACCCCCAAACCCCCCACCTCAAATCTCCTAGAACTAATAAGTGAGTTGAACAAGGTCATAGGATACAAGGTCAGCACATGAAAATCAATCACATCTCTATGCTAATAATGAACAATGGGAAACTGAAATAAAAAATAAAACACACACACACACACACACACAAAACTATTTATAATTCCTCCAAAAAAATGAATTACTTTGATTTAAACCTAACAGAACATGTTCAGTATCTATATGCTGAAAAGTAGGAAACATTGATAAACAAAATCAATGACGACCTAAATAGAGACATACAATGTTCATGGATTGGAGGACTCAAAATAGTTAAGATCTAATTCTTCCCAAATTGAGATCTATAAAGACAATACTAGTCAGAATCCTAGCAAGACTTTTTTGTACATATACACAATCAGATTTTAAAATTTATATGGAAAGGGAAAGGAATGAGGATGGTCAAAACAATCTTGAAAAAGAACAATTAAATTGCAGAAATCATACTAGGCAAATTTAAGACTTAACATAAAGCTACAGTAATCAAGATAGCTCGGTATCAGTAAAGGGATCGACAAATAGATCAATGGAACAGAACAAAGTCCAGAAACAGACCCATAGAAATACGGTCTTTTAATGACTCAGATGCAAAGGCAATCCAACTGAGACAGCATAGTCTTTTTTTTTTTTCCCCAACAAAGGGTGATGGAGCAATTGGAAATCCACTGGCAAAAAAATATGAACCTCGGGAAGCAGATGTGGCTCAAGAGATTGGGTTCCTGTCTATCATATAGGAGGTCCAGGGTTCGATTCCCGGGGCCTCCTGGTGAAAAGCAAGCTGGCCCATGTGGCAAGCTGGCCCACACAGGACTGCTGGCCCGCGCAGGAGTGCTGGCCCACAGGGAGGGCTGGCCTGCGCGGAGAACTGGTGCGGCAAGATGACGCAACAAAAAAAAAGACACAGAAGAGAGGCAATGCGAGACGCAGCAGACCAGGGACCTGAGGTGGCGCAAGAGATTGAGCAGCCTCTCTCCACTCCAGAAGGTCCCAGGATCAGTTCCCAGTGCCACCTGAGGAAAAGACAAGCAGACACAGAAAAACACACAGAGCAGACAGTGAGCACAAAAACAATGGCGGGGGGGGTGGGGGAGTGGAGAGAAATAAATAAATATATATATATATGAACCTCAACCTCAACAACCTCACACCTTACACAAAACTAACTCAAAATGGATTATAGGTCAAAGCATAAAATGTAAAACTCATAATCTTCAAAAGAATTGAGGAAACAATCTTTGTGATCTTGGGTTAGGAAACTATTTCTTAGGTAGGACACAAAAAGAATGATCCTTAAAAGAAAAAAAAAAAGATCAATGGACTTCATCAAAATTAAAAACAGTTGCTGTGTGAAAGAGAGTTAAGAGAATGAAAAGACAAATTACAGAACTGGGAGAAAATATTTACAAACAACATATCTGACAAAGAATTGGACCAGGAATACATAAAGAACTGTTAAAAACAGACAGCCTAATTAAAAAATAGGCAAAAGACTTGAATAGACACTTCATCAAAGAGGAAATACAGATGACAAATAGGGGCTTGAAAAGATGCTCAACTTCATTAGCCACTAGGGAAAAATACTGACAACACCGAATGTGGCGGGAATGTGGAGCAACTAGAACTCTCCTACATTGCTGGCAAGAACACACAAGGGCCACTTGAAACCAGTTCAGCAGTCTCTTATAAAGTTAAAAACACATCCTTACCATATGACTCAGCAATCCCACTCCTAGGTACTGACCTAGAGAAATAAAAACATCCACACAAAAGCCTTATACGAAGGTATATAGCAGCTCTATTTAAACTTGGAAACAACTCAATTGTCCTTCACTGGTGAGTGAATAAACAACTATGATAGAGCCATACAATGGAATAGTTCTCAACAATATAAAGAATGCCCTCCACACACAACAACTCAATCTCAAAGGCATTATGCGATTAAAGGAAAACAGCCCCTCAAGGCTGTGCAGTGTGATCCCATTTAAATGACATTCTCCAAAAGGCAGAACTACAGTGAAGGAGGAAGATCAGTGGTCGCCAAGGGTTGGGGTGGGGGCTGAGAGTCACTGCAAAGGGGTAGCATGAAAGTGTTCTTTTGGGGGGATGGAACTGTCCAGTGTCCTAATAGTATCCCAATAGTTACACGAATGTATACATGTGTTAAAAATACACAGGATTGTCACAAAGAAGCCAGTTTTGCTGAATTTTAACTTAAAAAATAAAATGAAAGACTTTGTGAGAGTTCAAGTGAGATAAGTTGTACTTACTGGTTTTGCCAAGCAGAAGGTTATTTTTTTTTTGCTCGGGGTTGGCTGCTATTATGCTGGGATTGCTCAGCAAAGAAATATTTCACTGAAAACAGTCCTTGTTGCTTATTGGAAGGAGACCATCCTCAAGTTCTAAGCAACTTCCTGAGAATGGACAGAGCTTCTGTGGCATTTCTCCATTTGTCCATGGACTTGGATGGGAAAGTAGGGCAATTCTCCTCCATACTGTCAAGATAATCAAAAGAGAGAAGTGGGAGGAATAAAAAGAGGGATTTTATAGCTGTCTTCCCTCTGCGGAGCAGTTATGGAGCTTAATGAAAATCTAAC
>JAKSZT010054523.1:5972042-5986135 GCA_026826555.1 Tolypeutes matacus | reverse complement strand
GTAGTGGTGGAGGGAGCAGTTCTCCCAGAGTTACGGTAGTGGTGGAGAGTACTTGTGCAAGAGGCACATACTTTAGTGGTTAAGAACATGGACTGCAGAGTCAAGCTGGCTCAAACCCCAGCTCTGCTCCTTACCAGGTGTGCAACCTGGGGCAAGTTACTTAACCGATAGGCGCCTCCATGGTCTCCTGTGAATAACAGGGACAGTGAGAGCAGCTGACCGGATGGGGTTGTTGTTCATATATGCAGAGGACTTAGAACAGATCTTGCATATAGTAAATGGTTTATAAATGAAAGCTACAATTAAGCTATGGTCATTATTATTATTGATAAAAATGACCAAAGTAAATTCAAATTTAATATCTCCTTAAAAACTCCTATGTGCTGTCTTAACCTAGTTATGCAAATTATTATTAATATTAGCCATTAGTGTCTTCTTAATAATTCCTGTTTTCTAAGTCACGAAAGAATGGGTGATACAGAGCCATGCATTTCTGTGATCTCTTTGGGTGGTCCGTGTGGACGACAAGCTTTAGAGAAGGTGCACACACTCAACGGGACCTGAACGCTGCTATTTTTGTTGCCAGCACAGTACTGAAGACAAATAAGTCAGCCTCTATAGCACATCCGTGCACTTCCAAATCAACATTATACACGAGCATATGAAGTCAGACAAGGCAGACCTGATCCCTACGTTCTAAAAGCTTATCATTTAAAATAGCATCACTGTGGGTCTCAGTCTGCGATGGCGATAGCTTTAATAAAACTGCAAATATCAGATTCTACTTTAATTATATTGTCAACTTTGAATAGGAAAAGTCTGATTTTAATATTTTACCCTCCTCACACCCCCCCCCAAAAAAAGGCCAAGTGCCTCAATATCTGCTTTCAAATATAAGTGATAAAAACTGAAGTCTGATCAGCTTAAGAGAACCTCCGTTTCTGAGATTTGCTTTAGTTTTCTCCATGATGTAATCCTAGTGTTTTTCAAATCCTGCCAGAATCACTGCTTTAACCTGTAATGGGTTTTCTTACTTCTGCTCCTGCAGGTAATTAATCTTAAAAATACAACTGGGAGGCTTCTTGGCTTCGTGTAAGCAGTCTGAAGTTCTTGACCTTTCTGGGCACAGAAGAGACCAGGGTTGTTCGAGTAACTTTATACTTCAAATCAGATTGGGGGGGGGGGAGCTTATTAGCATAAGAAGAACAAAACCTAAAACCTGGCTTAACCAACACAAACTGTTTCCAAGCTCTGAACACTTTACAGCATGAGATCTCAGATTTCATCTGAATTGCATCAAAGAAGTCCTCATTAGATTGGTAATACAGCACAAATAAAATAAATCTTAGTAAATTATTTATTTCAAAGTAATTTTAGCTCCTGATCCCTCTGAAATTTATCTATGGCTGTCATTTAAACAGTGTAACAATAGGGCCTCTTGCTCTTTTGTCAAAGTTTTCAAATTCTTGTAGATGTTAGGGGAAGCTGAACAAGACAACTACGTCTACATCTGACAGCTTGGATTCTGAGTTCTGTAAGAACTAGAAGTACTGACCCAGGCTGTGGCCCCTGCGCCTTTCCTTGGGGAAATGCATGTGAATCTATACACACGACAGCGTGTAACTGTGGGACAGCATCCCTTTACCTTACCGCCAGGTAACGGACTCCGGGCAGAGCCAGGCTCTACCCGGGGCAGAGCTGAGCCCCCCGTGGTGGGAGGCAAGCGGTGCAGATGCGTCTGCTATCCACTCCTCTGGCTCTTCATTGTCTGCCAGCAGCCCCCCTTCTCAGGACTACAAAGTCTGGCCTCATGGCGTTTGCCAAGGGCCAGACACAGTCGAGGAAACGAGTCCTCAGAAAGGAAACCGCTGTCCACGAGCTGCCTGGGTCCTGGAGCTCTAGAATTGGCAAGATACAGTAAGCGCACACTGACGGGGCGAAAGGCGGACGCCCCCAAGTGCCCATGGACACATAGCTGGGTAAACAGCACGTGGTCTGTCCACACAGTTGGCACGCGACTTGGCCACAAAAAGGAATGAAGCGTGGAGGAAGCCTGACATCATCACGCTGAGAGAAGGAAGCCAGGCACAGCTACTGTATGACTGCACTTCGGTGACCTTCCTAGAATAGGCAAATGCTACAGGACGATAGGAGATTACAGGCTGCCAGGGGCCAGGGGGCGCGGGGCAGGGAGTTCTTGCTTAACGGGTAGAGTTGCTATTTGGGGTGATGAGAACGTTCTGGTAATTGGTGGTGGTGGTAGTAGCAAAACATGGTGAATGCACTTAATGCCACTAAATTGTACACTTAAAAAGGGTTAAAATGGGAGATTTTATGTGCTCTATGTGTGTATGTGTATATATATATTTCCACGAGAAAGACTGTAAAAGGGTTAAAAACAACACCTGGCCTTTTGCTCTGAAGGGCACTAGCAGCAGGAGAAAGGGAAGCAGCAGCATATCCAGTCTCTGGGGACCGCTGGGATGAAAGAGAAAGAGAGAAAAAAGATTCTTAAGGTTTTTAAATAATGCTCCTAGAAAGTCATGCAGGATTGCCAAATCCTAATCATAAAAAGAAAGATTTAAATTATGGAGGTGAGGGAGGGGAGAACAGACAAATAATGAGTATCTGGTAGAACTTAAAAAAGATAAAGTCCTAGAATTCTAAACCTGTTCACCTAAGTGTTTATGCACATGCAGACTTTTGCAATATTCACTTGTTATGTTACCCTACACTTCAAGATAAAATAGCAGTCAGTTTATAAGCTGACTTAACAAAAATATCTTAAAAAGGCAGCTTTAATAAATTTTTATTTGACATGGTGGCTTCAAAAGTTTTCAGCAAAAAAAATAAAATAAAACTTATTATTACATTTTTCTATTAAGTTCCATTAGTATGAAAATATTCTATTTAAAATACTATATGGCTACATTCCCCATAGAACTAACTGCAATTCTCGACTGAATAGTTTTACTTGGATTCAGACACTATTTCCTTAACCATTGGGAAGAAAGTCAGAAAAGTCCAATGTAAATGGGTTGAAATTAACCAATGGGGCTAAAGCTGGATAACTTGGTCTCCAAAATACAAGTTTCTAAAACATACCGAGCCCTCCTGGTCTCCTGGTGGTCCTTCTTCAGGATAATACAGTATAATATTTGGTTCACGGAGGACATTTCAGAATGGAAATGCCTAGCTGTTGCACAACTTGTCTTTTAGCTTCCTATCAGAGAAACCGAGCTACACGCTAATAGTCTGATGATGCTATTTTAGTC
Organism: Tolypeutes matacus; assembly: GCA_026826555.1. Lineage (NCBI taxonomy): Eukaryota > Metazoa > Chordata > Mammalia > Cingulata > Chlamyphoridae > Tolypeutes > Tolypeutes matacus. The sequence goes on along the minus strand of JAKSZT010054523.1, from coordinate 5,982,860 downwards.
TTGTTGCTGTTACTGTAAAACTTCTTCTTTGCCCCTTTTTATTAACACTGTGCAACTATTCTTTAAAAAAGTGCCACCGACTTCCAGTTTCACAGTTTCAGGATGGAGTAAAAGGAACTGGATATACTGTCCTACCTAAAACAACTTAAAAAAAAAATGGTTTTCAGAGCAGTGGACATCAGACAAAGAGGGGCGGTAATTGCTTAGAGATGGTAAACAAAAGACTAGAGCCTATGGTTGCTCTAGCAAATGGCCTGATGCGTTTCCAGGCTGCAGGACGGGGCGGGAGAACCCTGGCAGAGCCTCGCAATCGCCCTAAATTGAGGAGGCAGAGCTGGAAGGCCACAGAAGCCAAGACACGGACAGAGTAAACGAGGGGAGAGCTACAGAGGGAGAAAACTTCGGAGAGCTGCAGAGTGTACCCCGGAATCTTCAGCTGAGGAATTACCCAAGGCTGGGGAAAGACACATTCAGAAAGATAATTGAGAACACTCAGCAGCGCTCACACAGTGTGCTGGTTTGGAGGTAAGCACCCCAGAAAAACATGCTCTTAAAATCACTCCCTTCCTGCGGGTGTGAGCCCAGGTAAGCAGGGCTTTTGATGAGGTCACTTGAGCTAAGGTGTGGCCCACCACAATCAGGGTGACTCTAAATGCTATCACTGGAGTCTTTTATTAGCAGAAGGAAACTAATTCAGGGAGAAAGCCACAGGAGCAAGAAGCTGAAAGCCGATGGAACCTGGAGGAGAAGGGAGGGGCCAGGAGAGGCCACGGGGTACACTGCCATGTGACAGAGGAGCCCAGCACCAAGGGACACAGGCAGCCAGCCCCAGAACGCCAGTCTTCTGGGAGAAAGCATCCCTTGATGAGGCCTGGATTTGAACTTCTCCTAACCTCTAAACCGTGAGCTAATAAATTCCCATTGTTTAAGCCAACCCACTGCATGGTATTTGCTTTAGCAACAAGGAAACTAAAACACTGGGGCTGGGAGTAGTTCCTGTTCCCACCAGCCAGAGTAGAAGACCTCATAATTCTCAGGGCATTGGGTAGAGAACTCAGCAGATTTTGCCTCAGTAGAAAGGCAAAATTAGTGCTAGACTAAACACCAATCTGGTCCCACCTAACAAAACTTAAGGGCATGACCCAAAAGGATTAAACGGTTTCCAAGTAACTTAACACATCCCAGAACAAAGCTCAAAAATATTCATAGGAGTACAAAATTATCCAGCACCAATTAGATAAAATTAACAATATCTGGCATCCAATAAAAAAATTACCAGCATTCAAAGAAGCAGGAAACATAACCCATAATGAGAGAAAGAAGCAGTCAAGCAAAACTTACCCAGAAAGGAGACAGATGATAGTATTGGCAGACAAGGACAATTAAACAGTTATTCTAACTACAGTGCACATGTTTTTTTAAAAAAAGCTCAAGGAAAGACTGAATATCTTAAGTACAGACATATGGAAGACATGTATTTTTAAAAAGTCAAACTTCTAGCAATGAAGCCTACAATGTCTAAGATGAAAAGTACACTGAAGGGATTAATGGAAAAGATTCGTGAATAAATAGCAATAGGAACTATCAAAACTGAAACACAGAAAAAACAGTCTGGAAAAAAAAAAAAAGAAGAAGAGAGCATCAGTGAGTCTGTAAGACAACTTCAAGTGCCCCAATATATGTGTAACTCAGGCAGAGGAGAGAGGAGAGAACAAAGAAGAACGTGAAGAAATAATGTCCTAAATTTTTCCAAACTTGATGAAAATTATAAAGCCACATATCAAGAGCTCAATGAATCCCAAGCACAAGAAAAACAAAGAAAATCACAGCAAGGCAAATCTGATTTGGTTTCCCAGGCTGCTCAAAGCAGATACCATGAAATGGGTTGGTTTAAACAATGAGGACTTATTAGCTTACAATTCGAGGCCAAGAAAATAGCCAAATGAAGGCATCATCAAGGCGATGCTTTCTTCCCCAAGACCGGCTGCCAGCGCTCCTGGCCTCCTCTACCACACGGCAAGGCCATGGCAGCTTCTGCTGGTCTCTCCCTTCTCTTCCGGGTTTTGCTGATTTCAGTTTTTTGCTCCCTGTGGCTTTCATTCATTCTCCCTCTCTCTTTCTCTCTCCCCCCCCCCTGTGTGTGTGTGTGTATGTGCGCGCGCGCGCGCGCGCTCATTCCATTTATAAAGCACTCTAGTAAGAGGATTAAGGCCCGTCCTGAATGGGTGGGTCACACCTTAACTGAAACAGCCTCTTCAAAAGGTCCTACTTAAAACGGTCACACCCACAGGAATGGATCAGGTTTAAGAATAAGGCTTTCTGGGGTGTGCGCAGCTTCAAAGTACCGTGCATATCATAATCAAATTGCTTTAAGCTAGACCTAAAGAGAGAATCCTGCAAACTGGGAATAGAGGATAATAACTTCTTCAACTTGATAAAGAACATCTTCAAAATATGTCAGCTAACATCATACTTAATTACTTAATGGTGAGAGACTAGACACCTTCCCCCTAAGATCAGGAACATGCAAAGATGTCTCCTCTCACCACTGCTACTCACCATTGTTACTGGATGACCTAGCTAGTGCAGTAAGACAAGAAAAGAAAATTAAAGGTATACAGATTGTGAAGGAAGAAATAAAACTGTCTTTACGTGCAGATGTCAATTGTCTATGTAGAATATCCCAAAGAACTAACCAAAAAAATCAGGAATTAATATGTGATTATACCAAGGTTGCATTATGCAATATACAAAATACAAAAGTCAATTGCTTTCCTATGTAACAACAAGGAAAAACTGAAATTTTTTTAACAAATCAATTTCATTCACACACACACATGTATTTTTTACGGTTGCAGGCAGGAAGTTTATTGGGAAGCTCTCCCAATGGCGGGGGTCTGAAGAGAGATTTCAGCCCCTCATTGATACATATTAATAATGCATAAATTCATTCAAAGTGTACAATCAATGGTATTTGGAATAATCACATAGTTGTGCATTTATCACTTCAATCATTATTAGAGCATTTTCATTATTCCAGTAATAATAATAATAAAGTCAGCTGCCTTTTCACCCTTTTGACAAAGTCCTTTGAGGTGCAAAAGTATTTAATTTTGAGGAGGTCCCATTTATCTATTTTTTCTTTTGTTACTTGTGCTTCGGGTATAAGGTTTAAGAAATTACCACCTACCACAAGATCTTGAAGATGTTTTCCTACATTTTCTTCTAGGAGTTTTATGGTTGTCCTTGATTCATTTTGAGTTAAGTTTTGTATAAGATATGAGATAGGGGTCGTCCTTCTTTCTTTTGGATATGGATATCCAGTTTTCCCAGCACCATTTGATGAACAGACTGTTCTGGTCCAGCTGGGAGAGTCTGACAACCTTGTCAAAAATACTTGGCCATAGATGTGAGGGTCTATATCTGAGTTCTCAATTCGGTTCCATTGGTCAATCTGTCTGTCTTTAGGACAGTACCATGCTGTTTTTACCACTGTAACTAAGTAATATGCTTTAAAGTCAAGAAGAGAAAGCCCTCAACTTTATTCTTCTTTTTAAAAGACATTTTTGGCTATTTGGGGGCCTCTTACCCTTCCAAATAAATTTGATAATTGGTTTTTCCGTTTCTGCAAAAAAACAGGTTGTTGGGATTTTTATTGGGATTGGGTTGAATCTGTAAATAAGTTTGGGTAGAACTAACATCTTAACAATATTTCATCTTCCAGTCCATGAACACAGAATGCCCTTCCATTTATTTAAGTCTTCTTCAGTTTCTTTTAGCAATGTTTTGTAGTTTTCTGAATACAGATCTTTTATGTCCTTGATTAAGTTTATTCCTAAATATTTGATTCTTTCAGTTGCTATTACAAATGGATATTTTTTTTTCTGATTTGCTCTTCAGTAGTGTATAGAAATGCTATTGATTTTTGCATATTAATCTTGTATCCCACCACTCTGCTGAGCTCATCTATTAACTAGTAGATTTGTTGAGGATTTTTCAGGATTTTCTAGATATAGAGTATCATCAGTGAATACTGCAAGTTTCACTTCTTCCTTTCCTATTTGGGAGCCTTTTATTTCTTTATCTAGCCTAACTGCTCTAGCTAGAAATTCTAGTGCAATATTGAACAACAGTGGTGACAGCGGGCATCCTTGTCTAGAACAACTGAAATTTGAAATTAAAAACACAATACCATTTATAACAGCACCGAAAAATGAAATTCTTAGACATAAACATAACAAAATATGTACAGAACTATAGGCAGAAAACTGTAACATTGTGATAAAAGAAATCAAAGAAGATCTAAATATCTGGAAAGATATTCCACGTTCACGGATTACTACATTTGATACTCTTAAGATGTCAACCTTTCCCAACTTGATCTATGGACTCAACACAATCCCAACCAAAGTCCTAGCAAGCTATTTTGTGGATACTGATCCTAAAGTTTACATGGAAAGGCCAAAGATCCAGAACAGCCAACACAGCTCTGAGCAAGAAAAACAAAGTTGGAGAACAAACACTGCCTGACTTCAAGACCCACTATAACGCTAAAGCAATCAAACAGCATAGTATTGGTGAAAGAATAGACACATAGATCAATAGACCAGAATAGATGTCCTAGAAATACACCTACACAAACATAATGAACTAATCTTTAGCAAAGAAGCAAAAGCAATTCAATGGAGAAAGGACAATCTTTTCAACAAATAGTGCTGGAACAGTTGCATGTCCACATGTAGAGACAAAAAAAAAAAAAAGAATCTAGACACAGATCTTACATCTTTCCTTAAAAAAAAAAATAATTCAAATTGGACCATAGATCTAAATATAAAAGGCAACACCATAAAATTTCTAGAAGAAAATCTATGTGACATTGGATTTGGTGATGAGATTTTAGACTTAACAACAAAAGTATGATCCATGAAAGAAAAAAAATTGAAAATAATACTTTATCAAAATTAAAACCGTTTGTTCTATATAAGACATTATTAATGGAATTAAAAGACAAGCTACAATTGGGAGAAAATTTTTGCAAATCTGTATCTGATAAAGGACTTGTATCCAAAATACAAAAAGAACTCTTAAAACTAACTGAATAGGAAAACATATATTCCAGTTTAAAAATGGACAAAATATCTGAACAGACACCCCACCAAAGAAAATATACAGATGGCAAAAGAGAAAAGCTTGAAATCAGCAGATATAAAGATATATTACATAACGAGAAAGTTAAGAACAGTGGGATGGATGTGGCTCAATTGGTTGGTCATCCATCTCCCATATGGAGGGACCTGGGATCAATCTCTGGGACCTCCTGGTAAAAAAAAAAAAAAAAAAAAAAGAATAACAGATTTCTCCTAAAACAAACAAGACAATGGCACAGCATGTTTAAGTACTGAAAGAAAAAAGCTGTCAACCTAGAATTCTATAGACAGCACACAAAAGCTGAACGAATTCTTCACCAGCAGACTTGCACTATAAGAAATGAAGAAGTCCTTCAAGGAAGTACAAAATCATACCAGATAGAAATGTGGATCCACACAAAAATACAAAGAGCACCAGAAATGGTGATTATTGATTTTTTTCTTATTATTTAAATCACTTTAAATGATAATTGCATAATTAAAAATATAAAGTATTGTGAGGTTTATAACATAACATAATGATATTAAAACTAAAAGGATGAATCATCAACAAAATACCAGCAAGCCAAATTCAGCAACAAATAAATAGGATTATATACATGACCAAGTGAGATTCATCCCAGGAATGCAAGGTTGGTTTAACATCTAAAAATCAATTAATGTAATAGGTCAGATCAATAGATTAAAGAACAAATACTACATGACAATTTCAATAAATGTAGAAAAATAATTTAACAAAATCCAACACCCCTTCATGACAAAAACACACAATGAATTATGAATAGAAGGTAACTTCCTTAACCTGATAAAGAACAACTACAAAAACCCCACAGTTTACATCACACTTAATGGAGGAAGACTAACTACTTTCCCCCTAAGATCAGGAACAAGACAATAATTTCTGCTTCTGCCACTTATATTCAAAACTGTACTGAATTTTCTAGCCAGAGCAAATAGGCAAGAAAATGAAATAAAAGGCATCCAGACTAGAAAGAAAGAAGTAAAATTATTGCTATTCACAGATGACATCTTCTATATAGAAAATCCTAAGGAAGTTTTAGAACTAATAAACAATTTCAGCAAGATTGCAGGATAAAAGGTCAATATACAAATAACAAGAGTATTTTGATATTTCAAGGTAAATTGATTGTGGTGACGGCTGCACAACTTGTGAAAATAAGAAAAACCACTGAACTGTACACTTTTATTTTTTTTTATTTTTTATTTTTTTAAAGATTTTATTTATTTATTCATTTATCACCCCCTTGCTGCTCGTGCTCGCTGGGTCAGCTAACCACACCGTGCCGGCGGGCTTGCCTTCACCAGGAGGCCCTGGGAACTGAACCCAGGGCCTCCCATATGGTAAACGGGAGCCCTACTGATTGAGCCGAACTGTACACTTTTAAATGGGTGAATTGTATGGCATGTGAATCATATCTCAAAAAAGCTGTTAAAAAAATAAAAATAAATTTAAAATAACCCTAGCATCTAGCAGAAGGTCTATAGTACATAGGATACAATAAATATTTGTGAATAAATGATGGGGGGAAAGTTAAAGGATAGAAATAGATATGCTAACACTAAACAAAAGAAGTGACTATATTAATTTCAGGCAAAAAAAATTCAGAGCAAAGAATATTACCAGGGAAAAGGGGAGTCATTTCATAATGACAAATGAGTCAATTCTTCAAGATGACATAACAATCATAAGCATTTATGCACCTAATTACAGAGCTCTAAAATAGATGAAGCAAAAACTGATAAGTAAAGGAAAAGTAGGCAAATTTACAATTATTGTCAGGCATGTCAATAGTCATCTCATAACCACATAGAACAAGCAGATGGAAAATAAGTAAGGATACAGAAGACTTGAATAACACTATCTCACAACTTGAACTGAATGACATTTTTAGAATGCTCCACCCAGCAAAAGTAGAATACACTTTTGTTTTCAAGTGCACATGGAACTTTAATCAAGATAGACCCCATTCTGGGCATAAGGCAAATTTTAGTGAATTGAAAAGGATTCAAGTTATTCTAACTTTGTTTCCTGTCCAAAATAAAATTAAATTAGAAAACAATAACAAAGATCTCTGGAAAATCTCCAAATATTTGGAAACTAAATAATACACTTCTAAACAACCCAGAGGTCAAAGAAAGAAATCAAAAGGGAAGTTAAAAAGTATTTTCAACTGAATAACATGAAAACACAACATATGAAAATTTGTGGGACACAGCTAAAACAGTTCTTAGAGAGAAAGCCATAGCACTAAACATCTATATTAGAAAAGAAAGGAGAAGACAGAAGAAGAGGAGGAAAAGAAATTACCTCAGCTTGCACCTTAAGAAATCCCAAAATAAGCAGAAGAAAGGAAGTAATACACATTTGTGGCCATTTGGAGTCGTATGTATCCCAGGAAAACATGTTCTTTAACTGAGTCCATTCCTGTGGGTGTGAACCTAGGGTAAGTAGGACTTTCTGGTGAGGTCACTTCAGCCAAGGTGTGGCCCACCTCAGTCAGGACGGATCTAAATCCTATTACTGGAGTCCTTTATAAGAGAAAGAAATTCAGACAAAGAGAAAGCCACAGGAAGCAAGAAGTTGAAAGTCAACAGGACCAGAAGGAAGGGAGAGGCCAGGAGAGGCCAATGGGTGCACTGCCATGTGACAGAGGAGCCAGGGACCAAGGATCACCAGCAGCCAGCCCCGGAGCACCAATCTCTGGGAAGAAAGCATCTCCTTGATGACATCTTGATTTGGGCTTCCTCTGAGCCTCAAAACTGTGGGCTAATAAATTTCCATTGTTGATGCCAACATTGTTGATGCATGGTATTTGCCTGAGCAGTCAAGGAAACTAAAACAACATCTATTTTGATACAGAAAAAAAAAAAAAAAAAGAAAAGAAAAGAAAAATCAATGAAACCAAAAGTTGACTTTTTGATACAATAAGTAAAATTGTGGCCAAATTTATCAGGAAAAGAAGAGAAAGTACACAAATACTACTATCAGGAATATGATGGGTGACATCACTACAGAGCTACAGATATTAAAAGGATAATAGGGGATCACTTCTCAGTCTTTTGGCTAAGATGAAGTATAAAAGGATAATAGGAAAAATTAAGAACAACTTTATGTCAATAAATTCAGTAACAGATGTAACAAATTTCTTAAAGGACAAAAAAAAAAAAAAAGACATATCCAAGAAGAAATCATCTGAATAGCCCAATAAAAGAAGGTAAATTTGTAGTTAAAAACCTTTCCACACAGAAAACCCACGGTCCACATAACCATCCTCTTGTTATCTATTATCGAGAATTTGGTGAATTCTACCAAACATTTCAGGAAGAAATGATATCAATTCTACACAAATTCTTCTAGATAGTTGAAGAGGAAAGAATATGTCTCAATTCATTCTACTAGGCCAGCAGTATGCTACTATCAAAACCAGACAACAACTTTACAAAAAAAGGATGGGCCAATCTCCATCAGGAACATAAATACAAAAATTCTTAATGAAATTTTAGCAAATCAAAGCGTTAAATAAAATAGGATAACATATCACGACCAAGCAGGGTTTTCTCCAGGAATGCACGATGGTTTCACACTCAAAAATCAGTCATTGTCATTCACCGTGATTATCCTGACAGGAAGAAGAAAAAGCGTTGGGCAAAAGAACTTTCCTGCCATGGCATTAAAACAAAAAGTGAGGTAGGCAGCAAAAAAGTACCACCTTTCAGGTAAGAAAGAGAGAGAGAGAGGAAAAAGAAGAGGGAGGAAGGGAAGGAGAGAAAAGAAGAAAGAAAAAGGAAAGACAGAAAAAGAAAAAAGAGAAGAAGGGAGGGAGGGAGGGAGGGAGGGAGGGAGGGAGGGAGGGAGGGGAAAAAGTATTTATTTTCTTTTATGATTCCAGAAAGCTTACTCAGGTATTAGAAGATACCTAAAATCCTTTGTAGAGTGAGGCAGGATATAAAAAATAAGAAACTGCTCTGTTGGACAAAGAAAGGAAAAAGATAAATCAGAAACTGAACTGTTCTGGGCCTAGAGGTTATATAATTTTTTTCTTAATTAATCTTTTAAAAAAAGAAAGAAAAATATTTTCATCAAGGCCACTGCTACATTTTCCAGCAGTCAGAGCCGAAAGATATTTCTCCCACCTCCCAGTCCCTAATTTTACTATCTTAGAAGAGCTTTAAAAATGCAACAGAAGGGGAAGCCAATGTGGCTCAGTGGATAAGTGTCGGCTTCCCACATACGAGGTCCTGGGTTCAATTCCCGGCCCCAGCACCTAAAAAAAATAAATAAATAAATTTAAAATATAAAAATAAAAAAAAGTAAAATATTGAAAGAAAAAAAAAAAATGCAACAGAAAACTCCTCATTGCCAATTGCGAGGACGCTACGAACCGCCTGGCTCACAGCTGCTGGTGGGGCAAGGGGAGCAGTGGCAGCGAGCCCAGGGCTGGGGTGCAGCGCTCCACCAGATGTGTTTCCCCAGTAACTGTCCCTGGTGACCTGTCGCACTATCCCCCGGGCTCTTTCCAATTACAGTTCAGAAAGTCAGGCTGAGATTCAACACTCAACCTAATCCTTTGGCGGAATATTCATCTCTACCCAAGGAAGCATTTGCTCCTCCAGATTCAACACCTTGCTTCACCCCTGCCCCATTCAAACCTCCACACCAGAATCCACTGGAAAATACTGCTCAGAGTACATTTATGTAACATTATCACTTTCTACAAACATTCATATAAATAATACAAATTGTTAGTCTTGTTATCTGATTTTTAAAATGCAATTGAAAAGGATATTTGTGCACCTGGGTTGTGGTATTTTCCAAAGTGAAATTTTGCAGTTTGATTCTTTATTCAAAATGTCAGTTAGAGTTTAATCTGAAAGTTAAATATTAGAAAAAAGAGGAAGAAAAGCACGAAAGTGGGAGGGGGAAAATAACCTGGTGAAGTTAGAACCTTCAGGGAATAAGCTTCCTAGAAAGCCAAGTATTAGCAGGAGCTCACTCTTTTAAGGAAGACTCTTTTTTTTTTTTTCTTTCTAAATTTCAACCCTTTTGAATGACTGGCCTTCTAGGAAATGATATATTCATTCTTTCGTTCATTTGTTCCTTCAACAAGCAGTAATGACTAAGAGCCTCTGTGATAGAGGTGCGAAATCTAATAGGACACAGATGGCGGCACTAATAAAAGTGGTGGCCGGTCACCAGGGAGGCAGAGAGAAGGGCTCTTAGGTAAGACGGGAGGGCTGGACAAGCTTCTTGGTCCAGGTGATGCTGGTGTGGCTGGCAAAGAAAGGCCCCGTCTGCATAGCACAATGCGCAGAAATGGTCAAAACAAAAGAGCTAACACAACTGCCTGTGTTTTCAAAATAAAGAAAATTAAATATTAGTGGGTAATGGATATATAATGATTAGAATCATAAAGTAAAACACTGTAAGTATCAAACATTAATGAAATGAAACTAGAAATCGAGACCCAGACTGTAAGCACAGCAGACTTCAATTCCTTCCATCGTCTTCCTTAGCAAAAATTCTGCAGAGATGGACCTTTCATATTCATTACCAAATATGCTCTAAGTGTCAGGTGGGTCCAGGCACTCTACTAGGATATTTACAGTACTCAGAGCTACAGGTCCAGGCGCTCCACTAGGATATTTCCAG
>JAKSZT010054523.1:5943936-5972032 GCA_026826555.1 Tolypeutes matacus | reverse complement strand
TAGGATATTTCCAGTGCTCAGAGCTACAGGTCCAGGCGCTCCACTAGTACTGACAGTGCTTGTGCTTACTGAGCCCGGATGCTTTGCCAAGCTCTCCGTGGGATGGGCTGTGGCTGACTTCACCACTGCTGCATTTATTTTGCACCTAGTCCATGTACAGCGTCTGCCTCTGAATGAGTGAAAAAGAACAAGTGGATGAATCGGCTAACACTCTCCTCAGCAGCGGCTGTCTAGAGCGCCCTGAGCAGTCCCCTCCAGTGTTCTGAACAACCACCACATTCTGTTCCTAGTCAATCCAGCTCTTTGTTTTGTAGAACATTCGAGTCTCAAAGCCCTAGCACAGGTTCTGTTCCCGATGCATTTCCTCTTTGGCATTAATGTGGACTTCAGCTTTTTCCTCTGAAATGGAATCACATTTCTAACACTCAGAATTCCTGAATAGTCTAAATGGCCCTTTTTGCCCTAATGCTTTTCCACGAAGCAGGATGATACTAAAATTGGACACTAGCATGTTACATGGCAATGGCGTTACTCAAGACAGTGAAGGGAGGAAAGCCGCTCCCTTTTCACAGGACGGACAGGGGTGGCCCCTCCCGGGACTCAGCTTCAGGGCCCGGAGCTGCGAGGACTGGAACGCCAGGCCTCTGCTGGCTGCACAGTGCTTCGGCATCATTAATTCTGTCCCTTTCCTGTTCAAAATCAATGCATAGGAACACGATTTAAATGCTAAAGCCTTTCCAGATACAAAAAAGAAAAGGTCAGCCCTCCTGCCTTAGTCTCCCGGCCGCTCTGACCACCACCAGTGGGTTGGCCTGAATGGCAGGTGCTGCCTCGTGACTTTGGAGGCTGGGAGGCTCGTTTCCTGCTGGGTCGGCCACATCCAGGCTTGGGTTCCTTGGCCTTCCCGTCACATGGCGAGGTCCTCTGCTTTCTCTCCCAGGGTCTGTTGACTTGTGGCTTCCTGCTCCTGCCTGGGGTTCTCTCCTTCCATGTCCAGTTGCCTTTGCCTGTGAGGACCTGGGCCACCCTGGATCGAAGCCCACCCTTGTCCAGTCTGGGCACAACATAACTAAGAGCGTTTTAAAGGGGCTATTTAAAGAAATGGGCTCACGCCCACAGGACTGGGGCGGGCCTGAACCTGCCTTCTGTGGGGGACCCAAGCCTTTCCCCAACACCTCACAAGAGCCAGCGCTCCCATGAAGCCAGCACAATGTGTTACCTGACAAGTGCACCTCGAGGTTTTCTGCAGTTGTACACATGGATCTCTGCTTGCTTGCTCACTGGAAAGTGGAGAGGCAAGACTTTTAAAAAGTCATAGCTTCTTAGAAAAGAGAGGCCTAATGTCTAAAGCAATTTTTCACATGAAATAACCTTTATTTTCCCTCCAAATATCCAACTTGACCATTCCCATTGCAGTCTATTAAGCAAATTTCAGTGACCCCATCAATGGAAATATGTGGCCTCCACTCCTATGGCAAGGGGCAGGAGCAGGTTACGAATTCAGCAAGCTTGGAATGAGCCACTACGCCATGCCAGGCGATGCCCCAGATTCCCATCCTGCAGGAGCTCAGAGACCAACGGGGCGAAAACCCTCACAACATAAACTTCCCCAGATGTCCTGGGGCAACAGGATGGCAATATAATAAATAGGTGGTGGAAGGGCAGAGGCTTTGGAGTCAGGCTCTGGTACCCAGTTCTACCACTTTCTAGCTATGTGATGCTGGGCAATTGTTTGGTCTCTCTGGCCCTGGGTCTCCTCCTGGTGAAAATGGAGAGAATAACACTTAGCACACAGAGGAGAGGGAGGATTACAGAAACACAGGAAAATCCTGGGCTCCTTGCAGTTTTTCCGTAAACCACAACCTGGGACAATCAGGGAAAGCTTCCTGGAGGAAATGGTGCCTGACTCCAGTTTAAGTAGGGTGGTGCCAAGAGCAAATGCCCTAAGTGACACCCACACCACCCAACCTCTTTGGTCACCATTTTCTTTTCTTTAGAGCACAATGATCTGCCTACTTGTCCACTGTCCATCTCACACTAGAACGTAAGCACCTTTTTGTTTGCTTGTTTTGTTTTCTTCACTGTTCTTTACCCAGAGCCTAGAAGCAAGCTTGGTGTACTACATTGGAGGTACTGTATGTTGGGGGTATGAACAAACCAACACTTCTCTAGTGCTTCTGTAGTCCCCGAAGTCTCACATACATTATTTCATTTGATTCTACAATGAACAAGGCAGTTAGGAGAGGTATTATTCAGTCATTTAATCCAATTTGCAGATCATGGAAATCCAAGCTCAGAGAGCATGTGCCACGTCCACACACAAGGTCAAGTCCAGGCCCATCGAAGCCAAGCCCATGACCTTCCTGCCGCACCATGCTCGGCCGGAGCCCTGGCTCTGAAGCCTAGTGGGGACGTGGGGACAGTGCAGCCGGGGCAAGGCCCCCCTGCAGCCAACAGCCACCTTCGGGGCAGATGCTGCTGGAAGCAGAACTAGCACAGAAGGGAAGGAAGCTTTTCTGCTGGCAGCAGGGACTCCTAAGTGGCAACTGTGACACAAAAAGAAACTGAGTACAAGAAGGTAGTTAGACGTTATAAGCCAGACCCCCTCACACCCCGCATGGCAGGACAGTGAGTCTTAACCCCGAAGGCAGCACAGGCCTTGGCCTGCTCAGAGGAGGCACTCCCTCAGGGGCCAGGGCACTTAGGCTGGAACCCACGCCTGTCAAGGCTTTTGACACTCCGGTGTGCATCCAGAAAAAACAGATGGGCTGGCCTGGTGACAACCAGCATGTCTGCTGGGGCAAAGGAGGCCAAAAAGAGAAGTGTTAGAATATGGAGCGGCTTGGGAAGCGGCTGTGGCTCAATCAGTAGGGCTCCCATTCCCGGGGCCTCCTGGTGAAGGCAAGCCCGCCCGCATGGCGTGGTTAGCTGACCCAGCGAGCACAAGCAGCAAGGGGGGGATAAATGAATAAATAAATAAAATCTTTTAAAAAAAGAATATGGAGCGGCTAGAGAGAGGCTCCAGCAGGCTCCAGCAGGGACCCAGGAATGGAAATGAGAAACAGAACTGAAGAGAGGAGAAGCGTGAGGCCTAGGCAAGCAAATCCAGGGCAAACCTGTGCGAGCAAATTTAAGTTCTACAGCCTTTCACGTGTGACACAGGACGGTAAGAAGAAAATAAATGGTACTTTAAGGTGAAAGAAAGAAACAAACACAGCTTGCTCCAAAAGATGATTCTGGAGTGCCATTCCAGTAAGTATTCTACAAGGGGCAGAGAAAAGAAATGGGGGAGGGGGGGAGAGGGAAAGAGAAAGAATGAGTGAGGATGAGTAAAAGAAATCGGAGAAGGAGCAGAGGGGGGAAAGAGCACATCTCCCCTTCCCCACCCTCACTTCCCAGCTGGGGCCTCAGCTCGCTGAGGCTGGTGGGAATAATAATGCAACCAGGAACCCTAACTAAGGTACCATTCAAAAGAGGCACTTTGGACAGGTTAATATACCTAACAAATAGCAGGGAGATTACTATTGTTACTGACCTTCAGTGATTATTCCTCGGCTACCAGGGTTCCCTGGAAGCCCCCCACCCAGGAAAGCTCCTGCATTTGATATCCAAAACACCCGTCAGGGTGGTGCAACGGCCTTAAAAGGTGAAATCTGGGGAAGGAACCCACCTCCAGTGATAGGCATTCGCCTCACAGTGAGGATTTGTGCAGGCTGCCCTGGGGGCAGATGCCAGAGCTGCTGTTTGCAATCATCTGCACCCACCTCGTGGGCCGCACAAATGCCTTTGTTCAAGAGAGAGCAGTCTCTCATTCCTGCACGCCAAGCTGTTTCTGCTCCTACTCAGTGCTCCACGGCGACGTGGCATCCTGGGAAGCGGGCTCCAACCTGCCTCCTGACAGGGAGTGGATCTCCCGGTCAGCTAACCACACACACAATTGCTGCTAATGGTCTGTGGTTAGCCACAGAAGCACGTTATTTAAGAAGCTTGCCAGCTAACAGAAATGCAATCGGAGATCCCAATCTCCGCTCACACGCGAGTCACAATTGCTGGGCTGGTCTCCCTTCCTCCTGGGAAAGCAGCGTGAGCCCCGGAGGTCAAAAGACCCGAGTTAGGGTTGTGTCACCCTGAACCCGCCACTTAAGCCAAGACTCAAAGTCTTCGTCTGTGAAATGGGAAGCATGACGCTATTTCACAGGGCTGCTGAGACCCTCAGAAAGCAGGAAAAGCTAAACTCTAGTGCAAGAAGCCCTTTCGCAACAACCATGCTAGTTATCACCCACCCTCTGCTTTAACCTTCACGTGACAGTGAGGGAAGGTGCTTTCTCTGGCAGATGGTTCCACCGTTAGGAAGTTTGTGGGTTTTTCACAAATCTCTGAAGCAAAACTGCCTCCCGCAGGGCTGCCTCTGCCATGCCTCCCCCACCCCTGGAAAATCAGTGCTCTTGAGCTTGCTTGGCAGGGACTCCTTAGATATTAAACTTTTACACAATTTTTAATGGAATTAAACGACAGTAAAATGTAACTCCAATGCTGAACCTACCCCTGGACCCTTATTTGATGTTAAAATAAGCTGCAAAGGAAGAGCTAAAAAGCTTTAAGTAAAAATATTAGAAGACAGCTCAACCTTCACAGTCACCTAGCAGCTTGATCATATCCCCCAAAACTCCTGGCTCCAAGTTTCTTAAATGTCAGACAGTAGCATCCTCCCCACGTGCACCAGCTCTTCCATCCTAAGCCCTCCTGAGTGATGAGGGGGTGGGGGCACCTGTGTCACAGGTTTAGAGTTAGTAGTCACCTTCATCGGTTATTCCTGTATTCACTTGGTGACAAAATTACAGAAACATAGTAGAGAAGACTTTAAAAAAAAAACAAAACTAATCCTCAGGCCTCCCCGCCCCAGGTTATTAGTATATACAACTTATCAGTATAGAGAAAGCAGGGTAAAGTTTCTGAAAACTATGAAGCCAGGGATGAGGGGAAAAGGCCACCCTACATTTAAAAGAAAAATATTCTGGGAGGGAAAAGGAAATATAAACTATAACTGGCCTTTTTACCACCTTTTACAGACTTATAAAGTCTGTGTTAGTTCAGGAACACAAATATATATTATATAGGGTGGAGTGTGTAGTATATTACACTTGAAAGCATGCTCAGACCGTAAGTAAAGGGTTAGCTGAAGTGTTGTGGATTTCAATCTTTCTCCACTCTCTTCTGCAGAGGTCCAGGTCTTAGGCCTCTGCCCTTCGAAGCCCAGCTGACCTGCTTTTCCTTCTCTCGGTAAGGACACCTGGCAAGTCTCCGTCTTCACCCTTCTAGCACAGCGTCTGGCTGCTGAGGCCCCAGTTCGAACCCCTCCTGAGCTCCAGCTGTGACTCCATTAGCCTCCTGGCATGGTCATCTGCTATGGACAAGTGTGTAGGTGTGTTCCTACACATGCATCCACATGTGTGTGATATATGGGGTTGAACTGGTCTTGCCTGGAATCTTCTTCCCGTGGAGACTCATCTCCGGGAATGCGCACCATGCAGCCACGCCATCCTCGAGGCATCCTTGACCACCTCCCTATTTCTTACCCTCAACCTCAAGTCAACCTCAAGTCCTGCCAACTGTGCCATCTGTCTATCTAGGCGTCCCATCCCCACTGCCGCCTTGGTTTGCCCTGATCATGTCTCTTCTGGACTCCTGTACCAGCCTCCACTGGTTTACTATCGTCCCTCTCCACTATGTCAGAGTAATCTTCCTAAAGTACAAATTTGACCATCTCACATCTCTGCTGAAATCCTGTAGTGGATCTCATTCTTTGGGATAAAAGACAAGCTGCTAGGAAGCGGATGTGGCTCAAGCACCTGAGCTCCCGCCTACCATATGGGAGGTCCCAGGTTCGGTTCCCGGTGCCTCCCGGAGAAGATGAGCAAGACAGCGAGCTGGTACGACGGGCAGGCATGGCGAGCTGATGCAACAAGGAGACACAAAGAGGAAAGACAATGAAAGACACAACAAAGCAGAGAGGTGAGGTGGCTCAAGCAACTGAGCGCTTCTCTCCCACATGGGCGGTCTCAGGTTCGGTTCCCGGTGCCTCCTAAAGAGAAGATGAGCAGACAGAGAGAGCACACAGCAAATGGACACAGAGAGCGGAGAGTGAGCACAAACAACAAGGGCGGATGGGGGAATAAAAAAATAAAAATAAATCTTTAAAAAAAGACAAGCTTTCAGCACTTGGAGTCTGGCCTCTGGACACTTCTTCAGCCTGCCGCTCTCAACCAGTCCTTGGCTCCAGCCCTCGCTGGACTACTTGTACCTTCTCAAACATGTCATGCTCTCTCCTGCTTCCAAGTCTTTTCCAAGCCACTCTTTCTCCGTGGAACGCTTTCCCCCTCTTCTTCACCTCTACCCTTCAAAGCTCAGCTCAGTGTTAATTCCTGCAAGAAACTACCAAAACAGCAAGCTGGCTGAGGCGATCCTCCCACGCTAGGGCTTCCCCTCTGCTGACCACGTTCACAGCACTCACGACGCTGCTTCTCCATGAGACCACGCGCTACCTGAAAACAGGTATTGCGCCGTTCCCTGGTGGTGTCCTCAGCACCTGGCATGTCACCTGGCATGGGGGGCCCTCCACAATCTGCTGAATAACTGTTTCTAACACAGCAGCTGTTCCAAAAGTGTGCTCTGCAGACCCCTGTGCGCCCCTGAAATCGTTTCAGGGGTCCAAGAGGTCAACACTATTTTCATAATAATACCAGATATCATTTGCCTTTGTCACTGGACTGACATTTGCACCGGTGGTGCAAAAGTGACAGTGGGTAACTCTGGGTGCTTGGAATGAATCCAGGCCATTCACAGTAAGAAAAAAAAAGGACATCCCTTTAAGCAAATCTTTGATGAAGCTGTAAAAAACATTAATTTTATGAAATCTCAAACCTTGGGCACCTGTCTTTATAATATTGTGGGGGACAGAAAGGAAAGTACACAGAAGCACTTTGACGGCACACCAAAGGACAGTGGTGTCTCAAAGAAAAGCATTTGTGCAACTGAGCTGTGAGCTGGACCACCTGTTTTTTATCATGGAACATAATTTTTATTTGAAAGAACAACTGACCTCCAAACTGAAGTTATTCAGACACAAGCATTTTGTGATCGTTTTCTCAAAAATGAATGAAGTGAGCCTGTCCCCTCAAGAAAAACAATTGACAGGGTTTGTTGCCAAAGATAAAATTTGACCTTCTAAGCGAAAAACACAACTTTGGAAAACTTGAATCCACCTCTGCAAGTTTGACAGCTTCCAAACATGTGAAGACTTTTTTGATGATATTGGTGGTGGCATTAACCACTGTGATTTTTTAATATTATATAATGAACTGTGTCACATTTGGAAGATCTGCATAATTCAGTGATATCTGTCACCTTTTTCACTGGGTGCATAACTCAGTATTTTTCAAGTGACCAATGCATGATATTACACACGCGTGCGTGGGTCAAAAGACCCATTCAAATGCAAGACAGACAAAAGGTTTGAGAGCTGACCTTCAGGAACAAGTCAGTGCTACTCTGCAGTGCCGAACTGAAGGACTTGGAGCGGAAAAGCCGGTCGGGCACACAAACCTCCATGAAAATGGGCTCCTTCCTTCTCTTAGGAAATCGGCCATGTGCTAGAAATGCATCTTGTACTTGCATTTGACAGTTGTACCATTTCATCTCAGGTTTTCCTATCTCAAATGAAACATACGACTTCCAAAGTTGGAGCACCCCCAGAGGCAGCGTGGTGCCCTGGGAACCACGAGGACCAAGCTCAGGTCTCCACCTTGCCCCAGGACGGTTGAGGAGGTGAGCAAAGCTCTCACCCAACAAGACTCCTGGAAGCTTTACCTGGGCTCTGTCCACCTTGGTGCTGTGAGAATCAAACAACATATGTGTGAAAGTACTTCCCGCCAGGTCTCTGTTCACAGGTGTCCCCCCAGCTATACCTCAGGTTTCACTCTATAGCATTTGGGCTCAAGAATAATCCTCCAACAGAAAGGGGGATAAAGAAAATCAGTGGACCAAACACAATACTGCAAATTAACTGGAAAGGCCAGAATGAAGAATGAGGACAAAGTACAAGTAAAACAATGTGTACACATTTGTGCTACGAAGTATCAGCGGTTATCTTACTAGAAGTACTTGCTTCACAAGCATTCTTTTTTACTCCTGGCAGATTGCTATTTTCTAGAGACCTCTTTTTACCTCTAAGCATAACACAAAATGCTCATCCTATAAGCATCTCTACAACAGAATCACTGCTGGTGCCATCGTGTTTTCTCTTTCAAATCATAAAGAAAATGAAGAAATATTACAAATACCCTAAAAACCCTCTCAGCTTATGAAAACCCAATGAGTATCCCAGAAATTTTCCTCCATCGATTACTTAAGAGCTATTCCACCAGTCTCCAGTCTTGCCGTCAAATCACAGTTGTTCCTCCAGACAGCAAAAAGTATTGCAAAAAGCTGCTACGAATTGGCTATCTAAAATAGGTATCTATTCATCCCCATTTTAACAAAGACGAACAGAAAGAAACCATTGCCTATAGAAGAAAAGCAGATCAATTGCAATTGTTTCTAAAATAATCAATGCTAATAGTCTCACAATAAGGGGGTATCGTAATTCTATTAGAAGGTGTTCGGTTATTAAAAACAAACCTTGGGAGGCAGATATGGCTCAAGCAGTTGGGTGCCCACCTACCACATGGGTGGACCCAGGTTCGGCTCCTGGTGCCTCCTAAAGAAGACAAGCAAGACAGCAAGCTGGCGCAATAGGCTGGCACAGCAAGCTGATGCAACAAGATGATGCAATGAGATGATGCAACGAGGAGACACAATGAGGAAATACAATGAGAGAAACAACAAGCAGGGAGCAGAGGTGGCTCAAGCGACTGGGAACCTCCCTCCCACATGGGAGGTTCCAGGTTCAGTTCCCAGTGCCTCCTAAAAAGAAGACGAGCAGACACAGAAAGCAGACAGCAAGTGCAAACAACGAGAGGGGGAGAGAAATAAATAAATAAAATAAATCTTAAAAAAAAAAAAAAAAAAAAAACCCTCACAGAGCTTGGGTTATGCTCATGCCATGAGCTGTGGGTTGTGCAGAAAGATTCCAGAACCTAATAAACCAAGGCTGGGATACTGGCTCTGTCATTTCCCAGCCATGTGACTTTGGGTAAATGGGCCTCTCTGAGCCTCAGCTGTTCCATCCATAGACCCAAGGTCGCCCAACCTACCCTGCAGGGAGGTAAAGCCAAGAGCAAAGCACAGCCCCCCCAGCCCAGTGTCTGGCACAAAGCAGCCACCCACATAGAGTTTCTCTTTGCTACTGAGACCCATTTGCCTGAGGCACCCCAGCATGGCCATCCAGCTCCAGAGGTGCAGCCTGTGGCCTGGGTACCCAGGAACTCAACGCAGGGAGTCATTGGCCTCAGCTGACCTGTCTGCCCAATGTCAAACCAAGCATCAGCAAGCCTCAGATGCATGGTATTCTGTAAAACATGCATTTTAACACAGTCCATTGTGTAACCCTTTCTTTTGTTTTATCCTTTGATGACCTATTAATTTTAAAAAATGCTTTAGAATGAAAGTTGTTCCTTCGACCTTCTTTTTGGAATTTTTTTATTGATGTCTTTTTAAAAATGACGTTTAGTCCAGAATCCTTTTAGGCTCTTTTTATCTCTATGTTTACATGGAAATGACAACAGCTCTGCCATCCCCTTTCATTTGATGTCAACTCTTCGAAGTCACAATACCCTAAGGCACTGATGGAGGATATAAGTGTGACAAGCACCTGAACCCCCACCGCCCACTGTGCATCCTGGGCTTTCGATTTTCCGTGCCTTGAAGCCTGGCGTGCTCAGAAAGGTCGCTGTGGTAGGCAGTGGATCCCCGCGGCTGCCTCGGGCCCGGCAACCTCACCACGGATTGGAAAGGGAATTTAGGCCAGATTTTCTGGCCCATAACAATAAGTATTCAATGTGTCCAAACTAAAGTCTGAATTTGATTTCAGCTGATAAAGCTGTGGATCATTAGACATTGGTCCAGAAGAGTTTTGTGATCTGCAAAGTTTACTCTTTTTACATTTCTATATTTTTGAATAGTTATTTCTGTCAGTCCTGAAAATCCATCAGATGATCTTTTCTACAGTAAAAAATATAAGTGTATATGCTAGGCCATTTGAATTTTTGCCTTGAAGACAATGATTTAAAAAAAAAAAAAAGCTAAGCAGCTGTTTTATTTTTTAAGCCAGTACTTCTCTTGCATAAGCTTGTCACTTGTACTCCCTCATTGAGAAACACGAAGTCCACAGGGTTGGGATTTCAAAGCAGGTGAACACCACTGGCTCAGCCACACCCTTAATCCTTTTCCTCAGCATAACAAGATTAGTATCTCTCCTCAAGAAAGGTAGCTGGCCAAGATTACTGGGCAGGCCAGGTCTCTCCTTTCAAAGGGCGCCACCTAATTTATTCAGCCTGAAGGAGAAGGCAAAGATGCCTAGCTGACAGAATGCGGAACAGATTTTTTGGCAGGAGAAAGGAGAGATTCTTTGGCTTATGGTCCCTCTGCCCACTTTCCACTTTGTCAGCAACGGATCAGAAAAGAGACGTGTTATACTTAGAAACACCTTATATATTCCTTTGCATTTAAAACCATTTGGGAAAATTTAGCAAGAGAAAAGCAAACTGTCACCAGGCGGTTGGTAACTGAGATGCCCGCCACTGGGAAGCTCCAAACGAACCACTCGGAGCCTCTTTTCAAAGGGTTGTATTATCCCCTGACTCGAAACTTCCGGTAACCCTGCCGAGAAGCTTGCATCTCCCCATCCCCGCAGCTTCAAACCTCCCCTGAATCTTGCCACTGTGGGCCCCTGTGGTGTGGAGGAAACCTCCGAGCCAGTTGTCTAGGGAGGGAAGAGGACAATGCAGGCTGGGAGGCCGCTCAACAAGGCGGAGGGGGAGAAGGTGACAAACACCTTACTGCTGTTTGCTTTGTCCAGAAGGCCAGAGGGCTGGAAAGCCAACAGGCCAGCCTCACAGTGATTGTTTCCAGTTCCAATATGTCAAAGGAGAATCATCATCTGCAGCTTGCCTAAAATCAACATTATTATTATTATTTTTTTTTTTTTTCAATTTTAGACTAGGAAACACTTGTTTGATTGGCTCTTTTTCGGTCTCTGTCCAGATGTCTTGGTGTCAGAGAGACATAGCCTTGTCCGTGCTCTCGGGCAGCGACAAACGACAGGCACACACACGGTTGTGGCCGGGGTCGCCCCAAGCTTCCCAGGCACCGCCACCGAGGCCAGCAAGAACAAACCACCAGCATGGCACGTCTCCATTGTACAGGGCCTAACAAGCATCCATTGTTCACGGACTGCGCCAGGCAACGCACGGTTCTCGGGGGTGGATGAACACGACAGAGGCTGTGCTCGTGAGGGCTTCGGAGAGGGCAAAACAGAAATAAAACACGGGATGAACCCCACAGGAGACGGGGGAAACACCATGGGGAGATCCCAGACAGACACACCGACGTGGGGGTGGGGAAAGAGGAGTCGGGAAGCATTCACCACGGGATCAGAGTTCTGCAGTTCCCTCACATAGTCACCCAGATCATTTCATTTAAAGCTTGAAGGATTAGGAACCCCATTTAGGGCCCAGGAAACTGAGGCACAGTGAGGTTACAGGACATGTCCAAAGCATCTGAACAACAGGCGCTGCTTCACCTGAATTGGGTTCTGAAAAAGAATTAAGTCCTAGAAGATAGAGATTTGGTTCAAATCAACAAATAATGTTGAGGGCCTATCAAGGTAGCAGAACAGGAAAAGCCCAAGGCTTGGGACCTGCAGATTTAGAGTGGTACCCCCCTGGAAAAGCTACTCAGGCTTAGGATTCCTCATCTATCAAAAAGCCAACACCAGCTCTTCCACGGAACTGTTGGGAGGCCTAAGGGAGAACCGACAACAAAGCTATAAACTGTAGATGACTCAACAAACGTAACCAGCGCCACTAATGCTCACAAGACCGGCGCCAGGCCTTGGTAAGAGCAGACACAGATTCTGGCCTAACAGATAAAAGAAGGAAGGAGGTGCACACAAGTTCGGTGAAGTCAGGAGAACTTCCCCGGGCTATTCTTCCTTAGGACCCAACAGTGCCACAGCCTGGCTGCCTGGCACGGTGGGCCCCTGGATCGTTCCGGAGGACGCGTGACGGCGAACGTGGTGTGGTGGCCTATGGCCCCAGGCGCACCCGCCCACGTCAGGCCCTCCTCACGAGTGCAGCCCGAGTGCCGGCAAGAGTCCACAGGCCTCGGGCAGCAGGGGAGGCCTGACCTGCAGAGTCTCAGCAGGAATCACCCTGGAACTTGGCACGTGGACAGGGACAGCTTGGTCGTCAGGTCAGGCCAGTCCACAGACCCTTTCCCCAAACCCCGGGAGCCTCATGGGTTTCTGATATCAGATCGTGACTCGAGAAGAGAAATTCAGGGCACAGACCTATAGTACCCAATGCCCCAGAAAGGACGGGGGCACTGCCCATGATCCCACTCAAAAACACTCCAACAGGAAAACAGAGGCGCTTTCACACTGACAGGACCAGATATGAGCCACGCGTTTCAAGCCAGGGGAGGTTTGTGCACCAAATGCTTCAGATCTGCTCAAGTCTTAGTAATAAATGAGTTACCAAAAATCGTTTGCTTTTCAGAGCTTTCTGGACTTTGGAATGGCAGTGAAGGCATTGTAGGTCTGACTCAGAAGCTGGTTGTCCCTCAGGGCTACTGGATCTCAAGTAATCTGAGATCAGCCCCAATCTGGGGACAGACCCAGCAAGCAGCAGAGAACTGGCCGAGGCGCCAAGGGTGCCAACCAGGGACCTGCCCAAGCACTGGGTACGACTCCTGGCAGACTGTGTTTCTTCCCATTTTTAGCCAGAATGGAAAGCCACATGAACAAGGATGTACTACTGCAACATCAGCAGTTTCCCTGCCTCTTTAGGAAACATCATATTGTGATTGGAGGATGGAAAAAAAAAGGCAAGCCACTTTGCCTAGGATGTGGCCCTGGAGAACAGGGTCAAAGTTCAGTAAACACAATATTTCATCAGATAAGGAGATTTGCAATTTTACGAAAACGCTACGGAATCCTGTAAATCATCTTATAGTGGCTCATGTTTTTCACATTCACATTTTTGAATTTCAGATTTTCTTAAGGCAGGGTATACCTACAAACAATTTTCAAGATCCAGAGGAAAAAAAACAGCAGAACAGGAGATGCAATTATCTCTATCATATTTTCTTTTTAAATAAAGTGCTCTTATGAAGGTAGATAATTACTGGATCAAAGTGGTTGCTAATGTGAAGACAACAACATGGCACAATTCAAAGAACCCCGGATTTTTGTCAGAATGCCTGGGTTCAAGCTCTGTGACTGAACTGTTTGGCCTTGGTTAAGTTACTTAACATCCATCAGTCTATCTGATCATCTGTGAAATGAATGTGATTTTTTTTAAAAGTATTTTACTCACTTTATAGTTTGGTTGTGAGAATTAAATGACAAACATCTGTGAAGACCCTTCAAAAACTATAAAATACTAAAGTGATGGTCTTACACTGAAATAATAAATTTTTTAACGTCAGTAAATGAGATGAAAGCAGTGTGTCAAAATTACTCTTGAAAAATTCCATAAATATTCCACAGCGTACGGCACACATGGCTCTGTGTAAAACAGGCCACCTCACGGTAAATCCCTCCACCATGGGACAGATTACTGCTTCTCAGGCTGAAATGAAAGAGCCTGAACTCTCTGGACATGTTGATCAAAAGTAAGTAAAGGTAATAAAACCACCCAGCTATCGTTTTCCACCAAGTATGTACACTATTACGAATGTTAAAAATTCACACACTCTGGCTCCACTTTCACTAAACAATGTGAACCATTTTATTATTCCCAGCAACGGAGGAATGTTTTTCCCATTGTTTTTAACACTGAATGAAAATACTGGATATGCTTGTTTTAAGGATCAGGGAGTTCTTTCTCTGCCTTTCCCCACAGTTTAAAGGTAGCAAGGCCCTCTACCTAATTTTGGTATTTCACGTTTCACCCAGCACCCGCTATTTGCCAGGCACCGCTCGGAAGGCAGGCACGGGACTTCTTGGCCTGCTGGAGGAGCCGCGTGCAGAAGCGCGCGTGGCAAAACCCCACGCCGACGAGGCACCAGTCACCAGGGAGGAGCCACGCAGCTGCGGCCCGCGTGCCAGCACTCAGCAACAAGCATCACCAGGCGGCAAAGGCTCGGCGCGCCTCTCCCACCTGCCCTCCAGGCCCTCCGTCCACTCCCTTTTCCCATCCCCTGGGCGGGAGGCTGCCGTGTGCACTGCGCCACAGCTCCCTTGCTCTCTGGCTTCCCCAACCGGGAGCAGCAGCAGCAGCAGCAGGTCAGAGGGGGGGAGGAGAGTGAAGGCAGGGCACTGGGGCCCCCAGCTGCTTCGAGTCGGGTCACCGTGGATTGGCTGCTCAGTCCTCTCTGGCTGCAGCTCTGGTAACGGCCTCCCTCCCTAGGCCCCTGCGGCCTTCGGTCACTCCCGGGCACTGTCCCACCCCGTGGCCTTTATGAGCTCTCCTCCCCCTGCGCCATTTGAGCAGCGCCCGCCTCCTGCCTAGGACTCTGATGGAGTCACCTCGTTCCACCTCACAACCTCCCCTGATCAGAGCCGAGGAAAGCTGGGGCTGGGAAAAGGTAAGCAAGTTACCCAGGTCCACACAGGGCTTTCACTAGAGGCAGAGGCAGAAGTCTAACCCCGACCCGTCCTCAAAGCCCACGCTCTTCTACTACCTCTGGGAAAGTGGTTTGCCTGTAGCTCCCAGAGGATCTTGAAGGAAATGCACATCACCTCTTGAGCGGTTTCTCCGGAGTTAATTATTCATTTCTGACACACATCTTTATACAGCCTTGCAAACGAGAGGCTCCAACCAGATGCTTGTGTCAGCCAATTGTGCCAAACATGTAACAACGATCTTTACAGAAACAACAACTCAGAGATATTCCAAGGTTTCCAGGCCACGTCCCACATCTGCTGTTTCTGTGCTTGGCTGCTTAGCCAGTAGAGAGACAATGCTGGCCACTGGTCACCAGAAGGCACATGGCATGCAATTTCGCCAGCAGACGTACGCCCCTCGTCGTTTTCCACAACTGCTCCACATTCTCCCACGTCCCCTTGACTAAAAGGGGTCAGACACTTGAGTGCATGCCTTTGCTGCTCTGAGATGGCGGAAAGGGCAGTCGGGAGTCCGCGCCGTTTCTCAAGACCCTGCGCTGCTGGCCTAGCACCTGGCCTGGCACATGGGCTCAGAGCTAAGGGAAGGAGGGCACTTTTATTACCGGGATTCCAGAGATAAGATTCTTCGACTTTACCTCTGGCTAAGCGGGGGTGGGTGAGAGCTGGTGACAGCCTAGAACTTCCAGGCAACTATCCCACTCTTGGATCCCGCTGTAAATCTTTAGTTAAAAGGTGTTCAGATTAGGATTCTATAATTTTGTGAAACTATTGTTTTTAAAGGGTTCTGAAGGAAAGCACAGAAACAAGTAAAGAGAGTAAGGCCAGTGAAGAAAAATGGAAAGAGCTGGAACTGTTTAACAGAAAGAAATGGGATAAAGAAAGAGAAGGAAAAGAAAACCGAAAGTTTCACTAACACTAGGTCACAGCAGAAGGAATGGGTGACGAAGAGAGAATGCTGAAACTTTCTAAGGATGCAACCATCCGATTGAAACGACCGTTTCCACTTTAAAGGACTCACTCTTTTGTTCTGAGGGCCTACGAGCCGAATGAGCCAGAAGTTGTCCTCTAGGAGTTACTGGTCCACAGTGGAAGTTGGAGGTTGGCTGTGCAGTGAGATCCATGGCACAAGGCTTTGGGGCCACAGAGTAAACTGTGCCTACAAGAGCTCAGAGCTGGGAAAGGCTTCCTGTGCCATGTGAGCTGGTTGCAAAGGATGGGGAGTTAGTTAAGTGGAGGAGGAGAGGGGAAGGGACAGTCCAGGGAAGGAAGACGGCCCAGTATGTGAGGGTGCATGTCAAACAGCCTGGCACGTTCGGGAGTTACGGAAGTCCAGGATGGCTGGACCCAAGGGCACCGGGGAGGAAAGGTCACTAGCAGCCCCTGTCCTGCGAGCTATGGAGAACTTGTGTGGGACTTTGGGAAGTTCACAGATGACACAGATATATCTGGTTTAGAACGTGTTAAACTGGAGGAAAACAGAAGATGAAGGAACCTGTTTAGAAACGCCTGCAGGAATCCAGGTGAAGAGGCATTCAGATCTGAATGAGTAATCTGAGTGAGGCCTCTCCTAGAAGGAAGAAGTAGACTAAAAAGGCCTTCTAAGGCCTCCATCATCCCCATCTTTTGATCTATCATTCACTCATCAAACAGTACTGAGTACTTAGCATGCTGTGGACAGGGGGTCCAGAATGCTTGGGTTCAAATCCCAGCTCTGAAACATACTAGCCAGGGGACCCTGAGCAAGTTACTTCATCTTTTTTCTTTCTTTTTTTTTTTTAATCATCACATTTGCCTTTTTTGATCCTATAGGAAGTAAAACGTGGAGTTACAAATAAAAAATACAATAGTAGTGGCATTTCTGTCTACCCACATCATTACCCTTACCAAGGACCTTTACTTCTTCACCAATAGATTGACTGTCTATTGTCTTTTCCTTTCAATTTGCAGAAATCCCTTAAGCATCTCTTACAGGACCAGTCTAGTGGTGATGAACTCCCTCAGCTTTTATTTGGGAATGTCTTCATGTCTCCCTCATTTTTGAAAGACAGTTTTGCTGGATATAGAATTCTTGGTTGGCAGTTTTTTTGCTTTCAGCACTTTAAGTGTGTCCTCCCACTGCCTTTTTGCCTCCATGGTTTCCGATGAGAAATCAGCACCTAATCTTACTGAGGCTCTTTTGTATGTGACATGTTGCTTCTCTCTTGTGGCTATCAGAATTCTATTTATTGTTGGCATTTGAAAGTGTGAATATAATATGTTGCGACATGGGTTTATCCT
This sequence comes from Tolypeutes matacus, assembly GCA_026826555.1. Lineage (NCBI taxonomy): Eukaryota > Metazoa > Chordata > Mammalia > Cingulata > Chlamyphoridae > Tolypeutes > Tolypeutes matacus. The sequence goes on along the minus strand of JAKSZT010054523.1, from coordinate 5,954,970 downwards.
GTTTGGAGTTCACTGAGTGTCTTGGATATGTATGTTTATGTCTTTCATTAAATTTGGGAAATTTTCAGCCATTATTTCTTTGAATATTCTCTCTACCCCTTTCTCACTTTCTTCTTCTGGGACTCTCACAATGTGTATATTGATATACTTGATGGTGTCCCACAGGTTCCACAGGCTCTGTTCACTGTTTTTTCATTCTTTCTTCCTTCTGCTTCTCAGACTGGATGATTTCAGTTGTCTTATCTTCAAGTTCTCTGAGTCTTTCTTCTGCCAGCTCCAATCTGCTGATGAGTCCCTCTGGGGAATTTTTAATTTCTGTTACCATGGTCTTCAGCTCTGTTTGGTTCCTGTTCATAATTTCTGTCTCTCAATTGCTATTCTCTTTGTGTTCACCAGTCATTTTCCTGATTTCCTTTAATTCTTTGTCCATATTTTCCTTTAGCTCTTTGAGCACAGTTAGGACCATTTGTTTGAAATCTTTGTCTGGTATGTCCCAGATCTGGTCCTCCTCACTGATGGTCTCTAATGCTTTAATCTCCTCCTCTGCTTGGCTCATCACTCCCTGTTTCTTTGTGTGTTTTATAATCTTTTGTTGAAACCTGGACATTTTGATATTTTAATGCATTATTGCTGGAATTTTGACTCTGAGGTGCTTGTTCCTTAAGCTTGTATCCAGTTAGTGTCATGACAGAATTTTCCTTGAATGTCGGGGTTGGGGGAGGGGAGGAAGAAAGGAAGAGAAAAGAAGAAGGAAGGAAAAAAGAAAACACTTCTCCCTGTCTACAGATTCACCCGTGCCAGTGCTCTCCTTCAGGGCTTACCCATATAATGAGTTTAGAGAATACTCCAAGTCAAAGAGAAGGGGCCTCCCCACATGTGTCTTGTCATGGGCACGTGCATGTGGCCCTAGGAATTCTCCTATTTACACAGACACAAATGGCCCCTATTCCCTAGGAAACAGTTTCCTCACATCCCAGGCATTCACTGTATGTCCTACAGCCAGCTGTCCCTAGCCCCAGACAGCCACAACTTTTCTCCTCTCCCCCACACAGCGTTTTATGATTTCCTTCCACATGCAGGGCAAGTTCTGGGATGGTGAGCCTGCAGTGAATATCCTGATTCAGTTCTTCAGGCCGCCACCCGCCAGACTGTGCCAGACACACATACTGCCAGTGCGTGCACGAGGGTTGTTCTGCTCCCTCCAGAACCAGGACTAGGGATCTGCATAGGGAGTGTGGGCCGGCCCCATGCCTTGCTGGTGAGGGGATGGGGGAGGGCCAGCCAGGGTACCCTGAGATCCTATCACTTTTAAGAGGTCTTTTTCTTGATTCGGCATTCACCCTGTTTCGCAAGCCTTTAACCATTTTCTAGAGCTTTGAGAAAGAAGCCTCTGCCAGTTCTTGCTGGTTGTTCAAAGCTCCTGTGGGGGGGGGCAGTGCCCTGAAGCACCCCACTCCTCCATGTTGATCAGGGGCAGGGCCTGCTTGATCATTCTGGACCTCCGTTTCATCATCAGTCAAATGGGAACAACGACAGTATCCACTTCAAAGGGGTGAGGAGAGGACGAAACGTATGAGCACAGATAAAGTGCCTTGCACAGCACCTGAGGCACTGAACGCTCCAGAACTGCTGGCACTTCCCCTCCGGTTACACCTACATGTGCATATATAGGTCCTGGCACTGGGAGACGAAGATGAATGACACCTGCTCTCTACCTGCAAACAGCCCAAGTTTGGTTGGGAAATGATAACTGTGTGGCATAAGAGCTATAATTAAGTACAAGATGTAATCTGAACAATATTTTTATATAATTAAATTTTATCAACTCAATGAAAAGCCATTTTCAAGAAAGGCAAAAAAATGACAAACTAAGTCAGATTTTTCTATTTGAGAGCAGTGGAGTGTGGGCAATCCTGCTTAATTACTTTCTAGAGGACTAATTCGGTGATGCTGTGCTAGCAGATCATTATCTTTATTATATCTCCCAAACAATCCCCAGGGAACATTCTGCATGGCTTACACATGGGATGGTTAAGCATTACAAGTATCATCACTAAGTCCTATTCCTAAGGTTAGGATTTGCAACTGTTTGTGGTGCTATAATTGGGGCTAAACTATATACTAATGCTGTAGCATTAGAGACCCCTAACTCCATTTCTCAACTGGAGCATATTTTTCTAAGAATGGTAAAATCCTTATTACATAAAGTAACTTTTGAGGGGCTGACTCAATAGCCAAACTTTTTTACTGTTATAAAATGTTAGTTGTGCCAAGAACTACTCAACGGTATCAATTATTCTGGCTGAAAATAATTTGCTTCAAGTTTGTTAAACCATTAACATTTTTGCAAATGCTTCTACTTATTGATTCAAGAGAAATGATGCCCAACTAGAAGCACTCTAAACTCATCACGTTTGTACAGATGAGTTTTGACTTTTACCAGGCCAGTCTCCTCGCCACCCTCTACTCATTATGTGTCTGGGTTTTATGGCTAATGTTCCCCTCACCTCAAATGCCTGCTCTTCTTAATGCCAAGTCTACTGGTTCTTTGGTGACTGGGAAGGGTTAAATGTCACAGGTATGTACACACATGCATACACATACATGTAGACACACACTTGTGACATGTGCTATACTGAGAAATTCTTCCAAGCAGACAGAAAGGGAGCGCAGAGTTCTGCCTCTTTAACTACTCAGGACGCCCGGTACATACGAGGCACATGCTGGCTGTGTGTGAGTTTTGAGGGATGCTAAAGGATAAGCAGCGGAGACCCTGCTTTCACTTAACCAATATTCACTAGGAAATGCACCACGTGCCAGGTACGGCCAGGGTGGACGGGGTGCAAACAGGATCTCCACCAGGCTCTACCCGCAAGGAGCTTATAGCTGAATGGCAGACCTGAAAACAAGCCACAGCACATGGCCTCTGGGGCCTTTGCCACGGCCGTGGCTTACACTAAATACCGTGTGGCCATTGAGGAAGGGCTCCTCACCATGCCAGGGAGCTGGGGGTGTAGCACGTGCCTGAGCCTGAAAGGTCTGGGTGTTGGGTGAAGTATGGAGTTGGGGAGCAGTAGGAAGAGCCCACTCTGAAGGGCCTTGGGGCCAGAGGGGGAGGAAGGCTGAAGACGTAAACAGGAGGCTGGGGAGGTCAGAGGTTCAGAAAGTGCGCTCTGAGGGTGTAATCTCCCCTGAGGGGAGCTCAGCCGTGCCCCTGGATTCCATTATTATCCACACACTTATTGACGGCGCCAGTGCAGATACCTCCCGAGCTCTACACCCTTTATCCAGCAGCCTGCTCAGCACCTCGGCCTGTACTTCCCACAGGTCCCTCATGCCCACAAGCCCCTCATCTCCAGCTCCTGAGCTGTGTCTGCGCTTGGCACTCACTCACTGGATGAGACAGGAACCTGGGCCTCATCCCTGACTCCTCCCTCTCCCAGCCCCTACCAACTCAAGTCCTGGCGACGCTACCCCCAAGTACCTCCTGAACAGGACTGTCCCTCCACCTCTCTGCCACGGCTCCACCTCTGCCCCGGACTACTGCAACAGGCTCCTAACCCCCTACTCACTCTTCTCATCTCCCCTCCACGCTGCAGGGAGGGGGATCTGTTAACACGGAAAAGCTCATCATGTCACTGCTTGCCTTGACATTCTCCATGGCATTCTCTCTGCTCCTAGGCACGAGACCAAACTCCTTAACGTGGCTGGAAACCCCCCAGTGACCTCACCCCCAGCCCACCAGACTCATTTCAAGCCACTCTACTCCTTTTTCTGCCTTTCACCATCTGACCTTTCAGTTTCCCAGCTCAGGGGGCCCAAATGCTTCTTTGGTCTGCATTCTGTTCCTTGGTCCCCTTTTAGTGAGCTGACTCTCTTTCTAGAACCATTAGCTTGCACACACCTTCCTTAGAAGCCCCGTCCTGACATGCCTCTCCCCAGGTAGGCTGTACTTCTTAGTACAAGTAATCACAGTTGTCACCAAATCATTGTCAAAGTAACTGTGTAATATCTAGCTCTGGATGTGGGTGTAAGCCCCCTGAGGGCAAGGACTGTGTTTTGTACATCACTGGAACCCTGAGTATAAAAATGAACACAGTGGGTTCTCAAACACTTGTTCAATGAAAAAGGGATGAATTGGAGGGGGCTGAGACTGGAGGCAGAAAGACTAGTTTAGGGGCTGCTGCTCGTAAAAAAGAAAGAAAAAACCCAGTGAGCTCTGATGAGGGTCTGAGATAAGGCAGACGGGATGGATTATAAGATATTTGGGGAGCAGAACCCACTGACCCGATTTGATGTGAGGGTAGGGGAAGAAAGGTGTCTAAGATGACTCCTTGGGAAATCTACTAGGGAAGACCGTGTTTTAAACATTTTTAATGGTCCTTAGCACATTCAATAAAAATGGGTTCCATTTGTCAAGAGGACTTAAAGGCCTCTCCATGAACATCTGCCGACTATTTTGACCTTCCTATCTCTCACTACGTGTTGCCCACTGTCCTTGGAACACACTGCAGTAAATGCACGGCTGGGCCTCCAGGAGTTGTGAGCCGGCTACCGCCCCTTGGAGGTGGGTCAACCAGTTCTCCCTGCATCGGCCAATGCAGCCTCTGCAGGTGGACAAGGTCTCCTATTAGAGCCCCCACCTTGGCAGGCTCTTGCCCTTAGAACTGAGAGCTCTTGCCCTCTTGTACCATCCAAACCGAGAGGCCCAATGCTCCTACACGGTTGGCTAGTTTACTAAAGACAGAAAACTTAAGTATTTTCCAGAAAGCTAGCAGAAAAAATATATTTGCATTTTAAGACACAACAAAGTGTTCTGCAAAAATATGTTTTTTCACACTGACAGTATTTTCCAACGTACAGCTTTCAAATAAACAAAATTTGAAGTGTGTCTACCTAACTCTTAAGAAAACTAAAGTACTTTAAAGAAGGATAAACTCTCCCGAAGAGCTATTTCTTTAAAGTCAACCAAAGAGGATGTGCATTTGCTTCTACCCGAACCCAAGGACACCCCTTGCCCTGGACTATATGAAATAAATGCACTGCTTTAATCAGCATATTCAATGTACGCATCGAGCATCTGGTGAGAAAAACACAGAGCTCCTTGGGGGAGGATCGTATTAATTACATAGCATTTAGACTTTACAGCTTTTATAGCACACGTTTTATATTGCCATAAACTTTTTCTTTTTTTTAATCAATATTTCTGAAGGCATTGAAAACATTTTGCAAATACTAGAAACTCTCTTCTAATAATCTACAATTTCAAAGATGAGTAATAATTTATCCCTGAAGAGATTTTTGTTAAGTAGTACAAAATATCATTGATTTTAAGTCCTTTAAGAGCTGCCTTGCTGGTGAGAGCAATGCTTTCATTGACAGTTCTCAGTGTTTCCCTCAATTAAGATTTTCACACTGCTAGTTTTACAGCATGGAGACCGAACGCTAGAGACAAAGATGTTATTTCGCTTTTCTAATCTACCCCTCCACCCACTAAAGTTTTTATTTTTAAAGAGAATATGCAAAAGGGCTTAGAAGATCTCAGAAATTAACAATAACCAGCTAACAGGTACTTTGTAGACACAGTTTTATGAATATTCCATCAAAATGTTTGGGTTTATTTATAATGTCATAAATGCTTGTGGTTTGGCTATAAAATAAGTTCCTCACCGGGTGGGGTGCTGAGTGTGCCAATCAGAAATTCCTACTTAGCATGGGTGCTTGCTTCATACTTTCTTAGGTCAAAAATTTTTCCGTGGAAGCATTTTCTTGTGATTTTTGCTATCACAGAAAGCCTATGTCAGTCTGCACTCTATCACCACGTGAGCCTGCAAAAGAGGTCTGAAAATCCTTCGTATTATTAGGTTCACACGATCTCCTCTCAGCATTTCTTCAATCCTGTTTTAACACCAGCTACTTGTCAACTTGAAAATTCTATCATAATCATATTTAAGAAAAAATTGACTGTAATACAGCCTTTGAAGGATGTTTAAATAAATTATTCTTAATTCCCCAAATATATCAATGTTCAGAAATTAAAATAATTTTCCATTTCAAAACTAGAAAAAATGAACTGCAGTATCCTGAAAGATTATTAGAGTTGATTTCAAAATGCGGCTGGGAGGGGAGCAGATATGGCTCAAGTGGTTGAGCATCTGCTTTCCATATGGGAGGTCCCGGGTTTGGTTCCCAATGCCTCCTAAAAACAAAAACAAGCAAACAAACAAAAGGGTCAGCTCAGAGGAGCCGATGTGGCTCAGTGGTTGAGCGCCAGCTTCCCACATAAGAGATCCTAGATTTAATCCCCACCCTGGTACCTCAAAAAAAAAAAAAAAAAAAAAAAAAAAGAAGAAGCTGGGAGTAGCAGATAGTGTGGACTTGAACTGCCACAGTCACTAACAAGGAGCACCTGCAGGAGACGATACTAGGGTAAGTCAGGAACTGGTAGGTAACCTATGCACAGGCTTTACAAGACACGTGATAAGGTCTTTCGTGACACCTTCCAAGGAAAGATAGAGAAGAGGTCATTAGCCAGAATCATAACTCTTTAGGCAATGCTCGACTTCATGTTATTAAAAGTTGAATTATTTTATATGAACGTTGGGATTATTAGAGTATTACACCAGATTACAGTTGTGCTGTAATCTGACATGGCTCTGCTCCTGAGGCCTGCTGGGGAAACTCCTCCTTGATGGACAGGCAGGCAAGGTCTCCCCTGAAGAACAGAGTGGAAGCCTTGATCCTAGATACTAGAGACTACGTGACAAATGAATGTAAAGTACCAGAAAGATGGTTGGAATCCAGTACTATGAAACTGAATAAACCTACTTGTAAGGTATAGCATTTGCTGTCCCTGCCTCCAAAACAAAAAAGAAGAAAAGAAAGGGCTTAGCCATAGTACGTGTAAAGCAGAGAAAAGTTTTGGGTGAAAATCAATAAGAAGCAATAATGTGATGTAATGTGCAAAAGAGCTGATATGATCCTAGGCTGCATTATAAGAATTATAGACTTTAGAATAAGGGAGGTGGAATATCCTGTTCTACTTGGCACTGTTTAAAAGCCATGCCTGGAATACCATGTTCAGTTGTGTTAAATTTAAAAAGGGACAAAGACAAACGAGAACAGGTGTAGATGAGGCAAAGCAGGAAGATAAAGGGTCTAAAACCGTATCTCATGAGGAATGTTAAAAAAAGAGAGAGAGAGAGAGAGAGCTATCATGACTGCCCTCAAAAATGTGACTGGAAAGAGACTTAACCTATTCTGTATGGACCCAAGGGGCAGAACTTAGGCTAAATTTTGACTGCATATGGGAAGTGTCAGTCTGAACTGCCCAAAGAAAGAATGGATCTCATGGAGAACTTTCTAGTCTCTTGGAACTGTTCAAGCACAGGTTGAATAACCTTTCCAGCATCCCCCAAGGAGTGGAGATTTCAAGCTCTGGAGGGACATAGGAATGAATCAATACAGGGAGTACTGCCCTCTCCCCACTTCAGCTGGAGCAGCTCCAAGTTTATCTGCTCTACGTTTGGGTTTCTGGGTAAGCTTTACCTAAAGAGAAACAGCACAAAGCCTTAAAAAATTAAACTATGAGATGAGATTACCTGTTAGGTCCCTTCAAACACTGAGATTCTTATAACCTACGGCAACTGAGCAAAGATGTACATTTATTGATTTTAGTGAGCTGTGTGACTGATGAAAGTACGGAAATGAAATAGCAAAATTTTATTCTTTGTGCTCGCTGCTTTCCCTCTTTCATCCATTTCCTTAACTCATTTTTTTTTTATCAGCAAGGTATAGTGAAAGAGCTTGGTATTTAGATTTCAAAAAATTCATACTGGTTTCTCAAAATGTTGAACACATAGAATTATCATATGACCCAGCAATTCCACACACCCAAAAGAAATGAAAACATTCATCTACACAGAAACTTGTACACGAATGCTCACAGCAGCATTATTCATAATAGTCAAAAAGTAGCATCAACCCCAACGTCTGTCAACTGATGAATGGATGAAGAAAATGTGATACAGTCATACAATGGATTATTATTGGGCAATAAAAAGCAAAGAAGCCCTGATACATGCAACGGCTTGGGGGCGAGCCTTGAAACATTATGCAAAGTGAAAGAAGTTAGATACAAAAGGCAATATATTGTATAATTCCCTTTATATGAAATGTTCAGAACAGGCAAGAAACTAGATTAGTGACTGCCAGTGGCTGGGGGAGAAAGGGATGGGGGGTGACTGCTAATGGTTAGGGGGTTTCCTTTGGGGATAATGAAAATGTTCTAAAATTAGATAGCAGTGATGCTTGTACAATTCTATGAAGTTACCAAAAGCCATTTAATTGTACACTTTAAATACTATATAATAAATATGAAAATATGTTTCTAAATGACATATACAAAGATTCGGAACGGTCCACGAATTCTCTGAGCCTCAGTTTCCTAATGAGTAAAGAGAAGGGACCAGCGCCAACCTCAAATGGAGGCTTATAAATGACAGCTCTCATCCTCTTTTCCACTACTGTGGCTTTTCTTACAGCATTAGAAGTTCGTGATTTCTAGCTCACTTTACAGAGTTTTAAATACTTTGAAGAAAAAATATCGCACAAATTTTCCAGTTAAGCGAGAGATCCAGTGCCTACGGGATGCGAGTGAGCAGCCTTTTCAGGAGTCTCGACGCTGTCACTTTTCATTTGTCATTCATTACAAACTAAGTAGGAGAGCAAGAAGAAAAGATAAGATAGAAATTTCACCTGTTAGAGCAGTACTCTCTCCCTTCTCATTTAGACACTATCTCCTATCATTATCTCACTGTAACTGTCATCCAAATAACAACTGTAGATTGTATTTTCCGAAGCTAACGTCTAACCATATCTTTTTCAGTTTCTGTCACTATCAAAAGGAGCATGCTCAACTATGAAAATGTCTGAGTTTATAGGTTATGCTGCTTAGTCTTGCCATTGAAATGTAAATCTGTAATTTAAAAAGGAAAAAAAAAAGTTCAGTGTAGCTAATGAAATATCCAAATGTTTAATCTAGTCTTTGTGAATGGCATTTCTGTGATACACTGTTTCACTGAATCATCACACTAATGAAGTGAATCGTATTCATTTATAGTTTCACTTAATGGAGGCCTCTTAAAATGAACAATTTCACATCAAAACATCTGTTGCCTAAGACAATATCAGTAAACATTCATTCCTGCCCTGTAGGCTACTCTTGATTTAAACTTCCTTCGTAAAAAATAATAAATACAGAGCTAAGAGCTTTTTGAGAAAAGTAATTCAATAGTTATGGCTTGTGTTCTGAAGTGATCTTACTGATTCTTGTTATTTTAAAGTGATTTTTCTGTAAAAATTGTTGCCTAGACAAAACAGAAAAGCTGGTTTTTACTTCTAGATACCATTATCTGTTACATACCATAATATCTCTACACTGGCAATTCAGTAGACACAGAAGAAAACATTCACGAACAGATGTGTAGGTCAACTTCATGACAGAATTGCTATTTAGGAACAATATGGCCAGGCCCTAAAACAACTGCTCAAATAAAAATATCTAGGTTCATTTTTTATATCCCAGGTCAGACTGTCAATGACATGACCCCATATTAGTTTTTTGTATTTTTTTTTTAACACCTTTATGCCTGGAAGTCATCTAACTTTTCAGCTATATGTCTTTTACAACTAACACAGGAAGAATACTATCATAAGCTGATTGGGGGGTGGCGTAGGAGGGTGGCAGTGTCTACCTAATCTGTAGATTAAAAATAGCAATTCAAATATGATTTATTATAAGCCAATTAAGGAAATGATTCAAAATGTAATTGCAGCATCTAGTCAACCTACAGGAGGGCAAAATCATCCCTTGGACTGTATAAGATGTTCCAGAAGCCAGCAGAGTGCCAAAGGCTGCCATGGACACTTTCTGAGGCTCCAAAGCTCAGCTCTAGGAAATTGCTGTTAAATCTGGAGAAAGTAAAAACTTTCTTTCATTCCACTGAAGGGAACATTACCAAGTTAATGAGAGCCCACGTGTCGTTAAAATGAAAACTATAACCTATAAAAACTACCGGAATATATACTCTGCCCTGAAGAGGATAATCACTTTGGCCAGAGATCAAAATATCACTACAGATGGAGGGTGAATCAGCACACTCACTGCTCTTCATTGCTTCAGCTAATGGCTCCTGTTTGCAAACAGGTGTTGAATAACAAGAAAAGCTCCCGAAAATCACATTCCCAATGGCAAAATAAATTGCCTAAGTGGTCAGAGAGTCTAGAATTCAAAATTACTCTGGCTGCATTACAGGCAAATTCTATAAAATGCAACTTTTTTTTTCTTTAACAAACTTCTGGGGCCCTCTGATGAAGCAATTAATCCAATATATAAAAATGCATGGTTAACTTGGTGCATGAATTATCATGCATCATGTTCTGATAAAATATGCAGTGTGCTGTGAAAATCTTTTTCAATCCTGCTAAGTGAGACTAAAATCTTTCAAGCATTAAGGATTTTATAGTTTTTAAAAATGTCATATTAGTAGCTATTAAGGTTTCTTTCCTGTTTAAAAAAAAAATACAGAAAAATCTATTACCCAGTAGACAAAATAAGCGGCAACACTTTTAAGCCAGGTCCGCTTTGCTTTTCCATTTACAAAGATCTGGACTGAATTAAACTGTGATCCTTCAGCTGAAGTCGAACTGAATGGCTTCTGAGGGTCTAACTGCAGCAAACACTGCGTGCATCCTCCTCGGAGTGTTTTGTGATTAAGTGATTTGTCTTCCGAGTTCCTCATCCACCAATGTGCCGACAGATGGGAGTTTGGAAGCAGAAAAGCAACACGTTCCCCTGCAAGCCGGAGGCTTCCTCGGCTCCTCGTCCGGGTCCCCTCGCGGGGGTCTCGCCCTGGCCACCGGGGGTCCGCGCGGCGACGGGCCCGAGCCGCGGGCGGTGCAGGGGAGCGGCCGCCGCCCGGCTCCGCGCGGCTCCGGCCCGGGGCGAGGCGCGGCCCCGCGGCCCCAGCACAA
>JAKSZT010054523.1:5843235-5937497 GCA_026826555.1 Tolypeutes matacus | reverse complement strand
TTTATTTACTTTTATCCATTTTTACACCCCTTCCCCCTCCCCCCCCGTTTTTGCTGTTTCTGTGTCCATTCGCTGGGCAACTCTGTGTCCATTTTCTGCCCTCTCTTCTCATCCTTCTCCTCCTGTCTTCACTGGGATTCAATCCTTGGAATCTCTGATGTAGGAGAGAGGCATCCTGCCCGCGCAACCTTAGTTGCTGGTTTTTCGGTGCGTCTCATCTTGCCTCTCCCTTGTGTCACTCTCCTATTATGTCATCATCTTGCTGTGTGGCTCGCGGGAACTGGTGGTGCACCCGCGCACAGGGCCTGGCGGCCCACGCACCTTCTATATATTTTTAAAATTTTTACCAGGAGGTCCCGGGGATCGAACCCAGGTCCCTCCATATGGGAGATGGACGCCAACCAGATATAGCCCCCTGCTATATCTCTTAAGGTTGACCAGAGATACCTAGAGTTACAGTCTTTTCCCATACAGGATGGACATATAATAAATCAGGCTTAGTTTATCACCAGCATTCTAAAAACCAGACCTAGGGAGGAAAACGAGGTCTGGGGACACATGCATGGTTTCTAATATAGCGAATGTTTAGCCCACCCTGATTATCACAGAATCAGGACAGTGAGAATATTCGCATATCTTGGGCTCTTGACAGTTCCTTCCAAGGGATGTTTCGTCTACCCTTCCCATAAAATATTCTCTTTATTGAAGAAAAAATACCCTCCCAGTGCAAAGCTGTAGGTCTGCAGACTGGCCTTCAGCATCCTTCATGCCCCGATCCCTGCCTCATCCAGCTCCCGCGTCCTTGCCCCAGTCAATTCACTCTGCTCTTCATTCCTCACCACCCCACCGCAGCCTGCCTGCTTCGCTTGTGCAATTCCTGCCCTTGGAAACTGGCTCTGTGAAGCCAGCTCACAGGCCGCTTTTTCTCTGATCCTGCCCAAGTTCCTGCTTCCTCAGATGCCTCCCAGCAGTCAGTACCTTTCTTCTGTTGCACAATAACCCGCTGTCCATAGCTCTTTAGGAACTGAAACACGATGGGGGTGGGCCTTGTGCTCTTCACTTCGTGTGCACTCTTCCCCCGCAGCCAGCATGGGGTCTTTTCGGCACTCTCCCTGGCCGGGCCCTGGCTGGGGGCCCCAGATGCGGAGGCAGGTCTGCAGCTCATCTTATAAGGGTGAGAAATTCCCAGTCCAGCTCCTGGACTCCCTGTGCAGCACTGGCCTGGATGGAGCGGGGTGGGCGAGTGGCATTGGATGAGATACTCCAGTTTGTGATAAAGACAACCTTATTGAGGATCTCTCCAACTTTATTGCCCTATTATGAAAATATTGACACTGCAGAATCATGAAATTCTTAATTTGTATAATAGCCTAAAAGGATGTGAAATCTATTATCTAAGAAACCCCTGGCTTGCTTTTTTCCCCAATAGGTTCGGTAGGTTATTCACTCTTAGTTATTTGCATCAATCAAAAGAATTTATGTTTTGAAGTGTCTGAAGTGAAGTGGAATATTAAAAGCTCTATTTAGTTGGCTTTCTCTTTTAGAAATGTCATTCTATTTAGGAAACTCAACTCTGTAATTGTTTCTAATTCATACACTAATGCAGTGTTGGGATTGAGTCATGTCCCCACAAAAGGTGTGTTCAAGTCCTAACCCTCCCCCCAGCACCCCCCAGTCCAGCCAGTGGGTGTGAACCCCTTTGTAAAGTATCTCTGCATCAGGGTATGGAAGCAAACCCATTTGTAAATAGGACCTGTGAACATGTTCTTGGTCAAGGTGTGGACAAACTAATGAGGGTGGGCCTTAAACCCAGGTAGCTGAAGTCCTTAGAAACAAAAGAAACTGGACATGGAAGGAGAAACCAGAGGAGAGGCCAGAGAAGAAGAGAGACCACATGTGAAGGATGCAGAGTTGCATCTACAAGCCAAGGAACCCCAAGGAGTGCTGCAAGCCAGTCCCAGAACGCTAGAGTCCGGGAGAAAGCATGGCCCCAGGATACCTTGATTTGAACTTCTAGCCTCCAAAAGGGTCAAGGCCAGCCCGTGTGTGTTGTTTGTCACAGCCGCCCTGCAGACCGAGACATAGGCACTGCAGCCGACCACAAGCAGACTTTCAGTTACAGCATCTCCACCAAACAATGCCATTTTCAGGAAACTCCACCGTGTTGCCTATTTGGTTTTATGGTAGTACTTGGTATACACCAGACTAACCACAGAGAAAATAAGCTAAGATAAGGGTAACCCCTCATCCCAGTTTGCAGGACATCTGGTCATTTATGCCCCCTGTGGCTCTCCAAAGGATTCTGGTTTGGATGATAAATTACACAGTCATCCTAATCAATACAGAAAGATTTAGAATCTATCCTTATTATACACTGAAATAAAAAATTACAGGCATCCATCAGGGTAACTCTAAAGTGCTCTCACAAGCTGCCTCACAGCATCCTAGTTACAAGAAACCAAGAGAAGTCGCCAGCAATCTCAACATCCATCGGGACACCCAAGGCAAGCCCTGCCTGGTCCCTTCCCACCACCCGTCACTGGCTTTTTCATCCTAGCTGTCTACACATACACATACTCTTTATTTGCAATGAACAAAGGGCCCAGGAATCCTTGCTGGACTCCAAACTCTAGCTGTCCCACTGGTAAAGGCAAGGTCATCTGTCCCCACTTAGATTTCTCCCTGGGAAGAAGTTGCTCTACCACCCTCAGTCCCGGGCTTGTTTATTGTGCTCTTTGGCACAGATGGTTTGTGGGTGCTGACCATTCACCCGCTCGTTTGCACACACCGGGTGCTAGGATGAGGGCACCCGAAGGGGAAGAGTGCGCCAGTCCAGTACCAAGTCACACAGGGGTGCCAGGCAGTGTGGGTGCCTCAACTCCAGTCCATGCTACAAGCCTGGGGCAGGTAGCGTTGCCCCAGTTTTACAGATAAAGGGACTCCTTATGACCCGAGACGCAGCTACCTTGTCCAGGGCCACGTGGCTGGTAAGTCATAGAGCAGGGACTTGAATCCAGTCCCAGCAAAGCCCAAATCCTTCCTTTTCTGCTCTTGGGTCCTATTGTTCCTAAGACAGAGTAGGGCCTTGGGCCTCATCCTGTGGGATGCACACCCCAGTGGCACTGCACCATCCCCACAGCATGTATTCAGAAAGAGTTCAGATGAGGCACAAAGATGATGGAGCCATCAATGGCTGGGCAGATGGGGCAGGAATCCTGGGGCCCCAGCCCCAGCCTGGAAGGATCCGGGAGACAGATGAGGGGACAGGAGGACAGAAAGCCATCCAGGCAAGAGGCTAGACATGCATGCTCAGTGTTCTGGGAAATTAGGAGCTGTCCAGCTCCATTAAAGTCCTGGGTGGGACAAGGAGGTCAAACAGGGAGCATCAGGCCCCTGAGCAGAGGGCCTGGGACCCTGTGCTACAGGGCTGGGCTTCACCCCCTGGGCAATGGGGAGCCACTAGGAAGATGCACGATTAGGGCCATGCTTCAGGAAGACTGATGGGGACATGCCATCTACTGGATCAGGAGACACTGGAATCACAAAGAAACTAGTGGGCCATTCACATAGATTTCAGGTGAGGCAGGAAGAACCTGGGCTCTGCTGGTGGATGTCCTCCTGGACCAGGTGAGTGGGGCGTTGGACCGGCCAGACCAGTCTGGTAATGGACAAGAAGCCAAGGGAGGATCTGTTCCTAGAAGGTGGTGTCGATGCCAGAATGAGTGCAGGGAAAAGACCACAGCCTTGGATGTCACTGGGGACTTGGAGGGTTGGCAGAGGAACAGGGGCAGCAAGCCTGGGAGAGGAGCAAGGGCCTCGGAACCCCACCGTGTGGGGCAACACCACCAGGAGGGGCTTTGCTGGATGCGAAGAGCCAAGGACATTTGATGGACGGAGGAAAGAGTCAAAGGAAAGGAAGCTTGCGATGCATGGAGAAGGGAGATGGTTGAGGAAACAGGCTTCCAGAGGATGGGGCTGGACCCAGCACACGGTGTCTGAGGTTGGGGTGGGGGGACGGCAGGGGGAGTGACCTTGGAAAGAAGGGGGATGCCTCGTCTTCTGGAAGAGGGGGGTAAGAAGGATGAGATAGATACCTCTCCACAGAAAATGTGAAGTTTCTTTCATTCATTCGAAAAATATTTGTGGGCAACACACTATGCACCAGGCAGTGAATTACCCTCCATGCAAAGAAGTTCTAATGATGCATTTCCAGGGAAAGACAGCAGACTGAACACGTGTTTACCTCCACTGCTGAATGAAGCTCCTCGTACCCACAAGGACAGAGATTATGGAAGAGGAGACAACCTTAATACAACTTTGCAAACTGGAAAATAGGAAAAGGAGAGGTCCAGTCTTCGCTGCTCCAAACAAGCTGAAACCGAAGCCAGCAAGGCCAGGGAAGCCAGGAAGCCATCCACATCCTACCACAGAACCCACCTACCTTCCCCCCGCTCCCTGGGAAAAAAAAATTAGGAACTGACAGCACCAGGCATCTCTGGAAGTGGGAGTGCAGGGGGCTGTAAACAGAAGGGTTGGTTGAAAGTCATATAAGAAACAGTGTGAATCCCCCCATCTCCTTCTACATCCCTGCAGAAGATTGGCGGTTTACTTTCTGAAACAGGGGACCCAAGAGGCTCTTGGCACAAAGGAAGGGAAGGTGGGAAGGAAGGGATGACCTAAGGCTGAGTGATGGGCCCTCTGCCCATCCCTTCCCACGCAGGCAAGAGAGTGGAAGACCCTTTGCTGGGGAATATGACGAATGGTTGAGGAAAGACTTGGAGTTACTGAAGGTCAGGAATCATGGTGAGCTCCTCCAGTTGTCAAGTGCCATCAATAGACTCGGAGCTGTCAGGTAATTTTTTAATATCTCCCTCTGAAATTTTAACAGAGAGGCAAGAATCTTTAAACATCCAAGAAAATATAAAATGAGAAATGGGAATATGAGGAAACATTCAAGACAGAGAGCAGAAAGAAATAAAACTATTATCGATATCCTCAAAAGTCGAAGTTATTGCATCCACAAAACAAGAACGGGATGCCATTACAAAATCAGATGACAAAAAAAGGATTTGGAAATTTAAAATATGATAATAGAAATAAAATCCCCATGGAAGAGTATACAGATAAAGTTGAAGAAATCTCCCAGAAAAATAGAACCAAAAGACAAAGCAATATTGAATATAGGGGAGAAAATTAGATAATTGTACTATGACACTCAATATCTGAATAACAGCAGACTTGGAAAGAAAAAAAAGAAACTAGAGAGAAGGAAATTAGCAAAGAAATAACTCAAGAAAAGTTCCCAGAACAAAGGGACATGGATTTCTAGATTGAAAGCACCTACTGAGTGCTCAGCACAATGGAAAAAAAAGGGAAAACTTCTCCAAATGTTATATCTCTGTGACATTTTAGAATGCTGGAGACAGGGAAACGATTCAAAGGCTTTCAGAGAGAAACAACAGGTCTCAGACAAAGGATTAAGAATCAGAATGGCATTGGATTTCTAAGCAGCAATGTGGAAGCTAGAAGACAATCGAGAAATGAAATGCCAGAAGCAGATTTCTGAGGGAAAATGATCTTTAGCCTATAATCACAGGCCCAGCCAAACCATCAAATCAAATCATTGTAATCACAGGAAAGGTGGCTTGAGAACAAATTTACGGCCAATGTATCGCCATTTGGGAAGAGGGAATTCACTTATGACCAATATAACTAATGACAACAAATTAGAATGCTCTTATTTTATACCCTATACTGAGATGTGGTCCTTAATTACATTATTATGTGCATTTTAATGATGTCAAGAAGTGATTAAAAACTAACTTTATCTAATAAATGTGATTGTAAAATGTTCAGCTATATGTCATTGGGATTCTGCATTAATTTCACAGGTTTTACATTTCCTCCATTTATAACAGATATAATTGTTTCCTTTCAGTTTCATCTTTAAGGGCACCGAGTAGTATCTCTTCTATACATTTAATATGTGAAGGGTTACGTTACCTGTGGATGTTTTATTTTGCCTTCAGGACATTTTATTGCACCAAATTAGAGCAGCAAGAAAATATTCTTAAAAGCCAGCAATAGTTTGGAAAAACCATATGTTTTAGTTGGAAGAATATAAACCTAAATGGTATCATGAAACTTTGCTGTGAAAATGCTCTTTCTCCCAAATGTTACCTTTTGTGCTGTAGCCAGTTACCTTCTTATAATGTCCTGGATGAATCTACAAAATGTTTTATTCAAAGTCCTTGTTGCTCTCCCATTATATGGGAAAGAGAAGAGGCTAATAAGTTATATTATCAACTTACTGTATATTTATTTATATATTTTTATAAGAAGTTATATAATTAACCTGTTTGGCATGCCCTTTCAAATCAGTATAAAAATTATAGTAAGTAAAGCACAAACCATAGTAATGAAAATGTCTCTTCCACCCTGTGGCCAGGCTGCTCTGCTACAGTGCAGCTCTGATTCACTCACTGCCCGGCTCAGAAGTCCCCAGAGGCTGCCCACTGCGCCCTTGAGTTAAGAGTAAACCTGTGAGCCTGTTGGAATGGGGCGCTAGTGTGAGATCTATCTTGTCCGTCCATGCCTCACCCTACTCCCCTCTTCCCTGGCTAAGCCTCTACGTTTCCCCATTGCTCCCCATTCTCCTAGTTGTCATCTCTCTGGGTTCATTTCCAAAGCCACCTGCTCTGGGACCCCCACCCCAGCCTCCCTGCCAGATGTCACTTCCCCCTCCCCTGAACCCCCAGCACCTACTTCTCTGGCTATACTCTAGTTCTTTGAGACCTTGCCCCATTCGCCCGCTGGGCTCTGCACCCCCCGAGAATAGAGGTTAGATCCCTCCTTGACGTTCCATAATTAGAGAATAGATTTGACTTGAAGGCAGAGCACTGTGCAGATCAAGTTTCCTGTAACTTTTCAAGAGGCCTGGGATGCTCGCCTCCACGCCTTGGGCAGCGTGCCAGCGAGCTGCTTCCTAATTATATGACGCTATTAAAATGCGTGTCAGAATGAAAAGAGGCGCAACCTCCTTTTTTTTTTTTTTTTTTTGTATTTTCCTACCAAAAAAAGCTCCTTCTGATCACTGGACTAGTTTCCATTTTAAGCTAATTAGTAAATTGCATTTTTGGCTCCTTAACTAGCTAGGTTAAATTTAGCTCATCTTTTCCCTTAAAGTCAAGCTGTCAGCAGGATTTGCAATTAAAATTTTCACTCTCGACTTTGTTTCCCATTCAAGAGGATGCTGGCAGCGCACAGCTCCTCCACCCCTTCCGCAGCTCAGCCAACCGCCTGGCAGCCGTATTCCGGCCCGAGGGGCTGTTAAACCTGAGCCGCAGGCCGGATGGTCCCAGCACAGGCCAGAGCGGGAAGCCCTCAGTGCTGGGCCGGCAAGGCCTGAAGCTTCCTGACCAGGAGCCGTGCTTTGGAGCGCAGATGGGGTCTTGGGGCAGCGGCCAAATGCCGAGCGTTAGGGGGAGATGTCAGTCTCCTACCCACTGCCGTGGCCAGACCAGGCCGCACCAGCTGACTGGGGGCCCGCCAGGCCCCCAGGGGTGCCTAAAGAACAGTCTCTGGTGAGCGGCAGGGTGGAGGGGTCCCCAGGCCCCTGCCACAGGCTTCCCCTGAGAACCGGGGAGGGGGCCTCCTCCCCTCTGCTCTTGCTCAGAGCTCTCTGCTCCCCCTCCCCCATCTCCCCTCCAATCCTGCAAAGGCCTCTTCTCCTGGCCCAGGCCCTTCCTGCACTCCCCAAGCATAGTTCTGAGGTCCCCCCGCCCATGGCCCAGTACCCCAGCCCCTCAGCAGGCCGGGCTGATGGTGGGAGTGGGGCAAGATGCTCACCCAGGCTTCCTAAGCAGCAGAGAGATGCCAAGGAATTCTTTCCCTGTGCACAGCCCCTCCTCCGAGGGGGCGATGGGGAGGCAGCTGCTGGCTTTACGAGCAGGGTGCCAGCGCCCTCTTCTTTGCAGTTATTATGCAAGATGGGCCCAGTGATTTCCGAGAAGAGAGAAGGAGCCATCCATTATGCAGACCCGAATGGATCTCCGGGTCTCAGGGTCCTCAGGGCTGCTCCAGGGAGCAGGGGCAGGGGGAGTTGGGGGAACAGCACCCGCCTTGGCCGGGCAGCTCTCTGTTCCCATCCAGGCATCTGCTCTCCGCTGCAGACCCTGCGTATCTGGGTGACAAGTAGGCAAGTAGGGCAGATGGGACCAGCGCAGGGGAACGGCTGCACCGTAGGCTGCACAGTTAGCGAAAGGAGCTCAGCGGCCCGGGGGAGCTCCAGAGCCGAGAGGTGCTCGCCAGCAGGTGCAGTCAGGGCGGCCCGGGGTTTCAGCCGATGTCACCTGTGGAAAAGCTCCCTCCCGTCTGTGTGATGCTGGGTGGATGCCCTCCCCTCTCGCGGCTGATCAGGAGGGAAGAGGATTCTGGACCTCCAAGTGCAGTCCAGCCGTGGCCTCCCCTGCCTCACCAACACCTGTCCCCAGGACAGTGAGGAAATACGAGCGAGGGTTTCACAAAAGGAATTGAAATGCACCTAATTTATGGACTTTGCTTTATTCTGGAATTGTTCTTCTGCCATTTGTAGGGACAAAAATCACCTTTCTTTTTATGAAATCATGGCCAGAGCAGATGGCCACTATTTTTAAATGCCCTGATTTCTCAAAATAAAAAGCAGATGACCTTCTGTTGCTGCCCCAGAGTGGAAGTCTGTGAATCACTGCTTAGCAGCAGGGGCTGAACCCTGAAAGGCTCCCTCTGGGCTTTGGTCACCGTGCACCCCAGAAAGGTGAGGAGGGCGAGGGGACACAGTCGTGCCCCCTCTGTGGGAACCCCATGGCCACCACCCCACACCAGTATGGTCTGAGTGCAGAACCTAATGAACCTCAGGTCCATTGGAGTGAGACTGCCGAAATCCAAATATAAAGACAAAATCTTGAAAGCAGCCAGAGAAAAACGATGCCTTGCACGCAGGAGAGCAACGGTTTGGATGACTGCGACGTCATCAGAAACCAAGGGCACCAGAATACAGCGAGAAGGAAAAAGTGCAGCCAAGTCGGAATTCTCTATCAAGCAATAATGTCCTTTAACAATGACAGGCTTTTTAGAATAAAGAAGAGCTTTGGGAATGCATCACCACCAGACCCAAACTGTAAGAGATGCCATAGAAAGTTCTTCAGTCTAAAGGGAATAGGACAGGGGGACACTCAAGTCTTCAGAAATGGTAGCTCTTTGGGCAAATATACTAAAGACCATTTTTACTCTTAATTAAGAAAAAATCCTGTGACTGCTGTAGCAAAAAGTATAACTGTTTTGTGGGATTTATAATAAACAAAAATATGATCTATATGACAACCATAGCACACAGGATGGTGGGAGTATAATAAATGGATCTATATGGTTAAAATTGCCTACATTTTACATGAAGTGGTGCAATATTAACTTTAAATATACAGTGAAAAGTTAAAGATGTATGCCATAATCCCTAGAGCAGCCACTATATAAGTAGTACAAACAGGTATAGCTAAAAATCCAATAGATAAATTAAAATGGAATTATTTTTAAAAATTCAAATAATTTTTTAAAAGGCAGGAAAGGAGAACCAGAGAGACAAACAGAAAGTAAATAATAAAATGATAGATCCATATCCAATCAAACCAGTAGTTGCATTAAAAGTTAATAGACTAAACACTCCCATTAGAAGGCAGAGATTACCAGAATGGAAAATCAATTGAGACCCAACCATATCCTGTTTTACAAGAGATCCACTTCATATATAAAGACACATATTGATTGAAAGTAAGTGGATATAACATACAATCAATAAGTGTGACAAGTAGAGTGGAGCGGCTGTATTAATATCAGATAAAATAGGCTTCAAGACAAAGGTTATTACTAGAGACGATGAAAGACACTTCATAATA
This sequence comes from Tolypeutes matacus, assembly GCA_026826555.1. Taxonomy (NCBI): domain Eukaryota; kingdom Metazoa; phylum Chordata; class Mammalia; order Cingulata; family Chlamyphoridae; genus Tolypeutes; species Tolypeutes matacus. The sequence goes on along the minus strand of JAKSZT010054523.1, from coordinate 5,927,568 downwards.
ACTAAAGGGTCAGTTCATCAGGATGATATAACAATCATAAATATGTATGTGCCTAATAACACTGCCTCAAAATACACGATGGAAACATTGATGGCTTTAAAGGGAGAAATAGACAATTCCACAATCATGCTAGAGATTTTAACACCCCTGTCTTGGCAACTGCTAGAACAGCTAGACAAGATAAAAATCAGAACGGAGAGGATCTCAACACATCTTGAACTAATTGATATTTATACATATGGGTTGTGATGTAAAATATATTTCTTACTGTGGGTGATGGTTAAAAAGCTTGAAAACCACTATGCTAGGGCAGACACAGAAGACGGAACCATAGACCCTTCAAAATTCAACATCTAGTGGGTGAGGCAGACACAGATCATTGTAACACCAATGGAACATGCTGGAAGAGTGGAAAGGGGGAGAATCCGTGTTTTTTGAGTAGCTATCTCGTGCTAGTCCCTGTGTACAGCACATCACACAGTTCTCTCATATAATCCTTCTTACTCGGCCAAGTGTTATCACAATCCCTGTTTTACAAATAGGGGAACCGAAGCATGGGGTGGTAAAATAACTGGGCTAGTAAGTGTCAGAACTGGAATTTGAACACAGCTCTGACTCCTAAGCCAAATGACCAGAGGAGAGGAAAGGAGGGTCATTTCTTTACCTCAGGAGAAACAGGACAAGAGTGACACAACAAAGCTTAGGTGTCAGTGAAACTGGGAAGAGGCTGTAGAACAATCTGGCAGTTCCTCAAAAAAGTTAAACACAGAGTTAGTATGTGATCCAGCAATTCTACTCCTAAGTCTGTACCCAAAAGAATTGAAAAATACCCCAAAGAATTGAAAACAGGGACCCAAATACTTGAACACGAATGTTCATATCAACAGTATTTACAATAACCACATGGCGGAAACCACCAAAACGCCCATCGAAGGATGAATGGATAAATAAATCGTGGGAGAGCCATACAGTGGAATACTATTCAGCCGTAAAAATGAACGAAGTACAGATACGTGCTCCAATGTGGGTGAGCCTCCAAAACATTATGCTAAGTGAAAAGAGTCAGATAAAAAGGTCCCGTCTTGTGTACTTCTCTTTATAAGAAACGTCCAGGATAGGTAAATCCATAGAGACAGACAGCAGTTTGGTGGTGACAAGGCCTGGGGACTGGGAATGAACAGTGACTGCTTAGTGGGTATGGGGTCTTTTTTTTTTCTGGGGTGATGACAATGTTTTGGAGCTAGATGCAGAGGTGGAGGTTGCCCAACAATGCAAATGTACTAATTGCCATGGAATCGTTCACTTTAAAACAGTTAATTTTATGTTACATGAATTTCACCTCAATTTTTAAAAAATCACGTGGAAGAAAAAGACAAAAAATAAAATAAAAAACACCTGCGCCGATGAGGAGAGAAAATGGGAACATTTGCGCGTGACATTTATGGACTTCAGGTGGCTGGGACTTGGGGGAGTCAGAGGGGGCAGGTGGAAAATGCGGCTGGAGCACAGCTGTGGCTCCCAAGCACGGGGAGAGAAGGGGGCATGGGTGAAGCCGAGGCCTGGTGCTGCCTTGGAGGAATTTTCCTTCCGTTTCGATCGAGTGTCCCCAATTAATGTCCCGAGAAAACCTGAGCATTGAAGGTACACCCGGAGGACTCTTGTCCAAGTGCCGAAATGCACGTGCCTCGTCTCACGTGCCAGACTGAGTTCTTAAAGGGTGGGGAACCCATAAAGGGTTAGCACCCTCCTTAGCTGGCTGTGAGGTCCCCAGGGGGAGCAAGGTCAGATTCACCACACAAAAACAAGGAAGCTGGAGGGCCTGCTCTAAATGCACGGCTGGAGGGGTGGCAGGGAACCCGCAGTGAGAGAAGAGCTCGCCTCCTTGGCCCACGTGGACTGGTCCAGGGCTGCCACTGAAGATGGCCTTTGTGGAACCTGGGTGATCTGCCTCCCGTGTATGCTTCCCCCAGAGCCTTCTCCTGCTAGTGCCTCCATGCGAGGCTCTTGGGCAGCTCAGGGATGTGTCCACGGGAGGAGCTCAGGGTGATGGGGATGCCGCCCGCCTGCAGGCCCCGTGCCTGCCCGCTGCCCCACACCCCGCTGCCCAAGCTCCGGGCACAGCTGCCAAGTCCCTGCCAGGTTATCAGAGGAGATGCCGAACACTGCCACCTTTTCAGTCAAGTCCCTGGCAGCTGGGACGCTGGCCCAGGAGGGGGTCCTCTGCTTCGGTTCCCCTCAAAGACCAGCGGGGCCCGCGGTTCTGAGCGCCCTCACTCTGCATCAAGACCGCCAGTCGATACCAGCCTGGGTCAACCTGGAGCCCCGGGCTGCCGGCGACATAAACAAAACCATCTCTCTTCTCAACCGCACGCCTCGCACTCAAGCGCGGAACGATTTTGTGCCCTGAGTCCGGGGCAGTAGGTGCGTGGCCATTCCTGGCCTCCCACGGGCTCTGGTCTCAGGAATTACTGACGACGGTTCTCAAATCCCTCCATACTATTTGGCGCTTCTGTGCCTTGGCCCGTTGTTCCCACTCTTCCCACAGCTTTTCCCACCTGGAGGCTCAGGTAACCCCTATCAGGCCTTCACCCTCCAGGCTCAGGCTCTACCTGCTCAGACGTCACCTTCCAGGCCCAGAAGTCTGCCCCACGAAACTCTCCGAGAGCCCACTTCACGCGGCACGAATCTTTGCCCCTCTGGGTCACCTGGGCCAACAATCCCCTCTTCTGAGAATCTCAGGTCACGCGGCATTGTAACGCTTACTTTCTCTAAAACAAACTTTCTTGTCTTGAGAGCTTCTGAAGTTAGGATGGCTCCCACATTGGCTGCACACCTCTAATGTGGGAATGCTTCTCCCTTTCTCCCTGGAAAAGCTATGAAATCCAAGGTGCACGTTAGCTTCCGGGTGGCTCGGCTGCAACCCCTCCCTTACTGCCAATTTATCTCTGTGCCCACCCAGCCCCCAGCCCGGCACAGGCAGGCCTTGGCAAGTGATTCTGAATCCAATTTGAATTAAATTCAAGTATTTCCTGAAGTCTCCTATGAGTGAAGCCATTTGCTCAGCAAAGTTCCAAATAAATATAGAATGAAGTTCCCGTCCTCAATGAGGTCACAGATGTGTGTGGATGAGGGGACCCAGAGAGGCCCTCAAGAAAACAAACAAGGGCAAGGCAAGACAAAATACCCTTCAATTTTTTTTTTTTGTTTTTTGTTTTGGTTTGGAGGTTTGGAATGAGGTTTTTCAATTTATAAATGTGTTTGTATTTTCTCAGTCAATTCTATGGAGATCGCAAATTCCCATTGTCCATCCCATTTTACAGAGAAAGGAACTGAGGCTCAGAGAAGTAAAGAGTTTTGCCCAAGATCAGCAGCTAGAAAGTTCTGGAAGGAGGACCACTTGCCCAACTCTTCTCACTTCCTACCTGGGGTTCCCTCAGCTGTCTTAAACTCTCCTCAATGGACCCCAACTCTTCTCTTTAAACTATAAATTTGTAGCTCACTTTTCAGCCCAAGCTCTAATCTTGGTTCTGTGAAAAAGAAGTTGACCCTGAGGTTTCTCACCAGGCCTTCTTCTCACACTGTCACCATGGCAATGGGAAAATATTATGCGGTACAGGAATTACGGGAATATGAATCAGCAGAACCAGCAAAAGGACCTTTGGAAAACTGGGAGTCCCAGTGGACATGCCACATTTTCAAAGTAAACACTTCAAAGTGATGCATTGCACTTTGCTTCCGATGGACACAGGAGGGCCAGCCCCGCCCCGTGAGGACCAGACCTGCTCTTCTCCTAGTAAGAAAAGCGCTGGCCATTTATTAGCACGAGTGCTGCTTGGCAACGTGGAATCGTGGAAATCTGCTGACCTCGTAAAATTTTAAACACTCTTCCTTGCCAAGTGAAACAAATTATTGATGTTGATTTGGGTTGCTATATAACACTATCCAATAGGATTTCAATGGCGAAGAGATCAAACCTGGTTTTCAAGTCTAGAATGATGGAGTGCCTTATTAAACATTAGGCAATGCTAAAATGCAACCACTGGCTTGGGCCTCTGTTGGTGAGCCTCCCTAAAACGGTTCTTCACTCAGATCTACATGCGATGAAAAGTCCTGATGGAGGGATGGGCAGGGTGGTCGTCTGGACCTCTTTAAACATAGACTTGGACTTGCTGCAGCCAACCCAAAGGTCTATGAAGGAACGTCAGCATGCACTTGCCCGAGCGTGCATGGTCGTGAGGGCAATTTTCTTCCACCCTGCTGCTTCTGCGCCATACCTGGGCTGGAATGCAGGGCCTGGCCTCTCTGTTTCCTTACTGGGTCAGCCACCTCCTCTCCTTCCAGCAGCACCTCGGGGCCCCTCCAGAAAGCCTGCCCCAACTCTCCCTGGTCTTCTGGGCATGAACCCATCACGGCCCTCCCACCTGTTTACAAGTCTGTGTGCTCTGTTAGACTCTCATGTCTGGACAGCACGTGTGGTGCCTTGCTCCTCCAAGGATGCGCCATGCACAAGCCGCATCAGCGGGGGTGTGGCCCAGGAATCTGCATTTTAAGAAGCCCCCCAGGTGATCCCAATGCAAGCTAAGGTCTGGGACTCCCTAGGGTGGTGCTTTCCAGAGACCCCCCCCTCAGATCCCTTTAACCCTTTCTGTGCCACCCTCCCTGGCTTCTGTGTTCTTTTGCTGCTAATGGCCCTAACCTGCAACTTTCTAGGAGGCCTGCCCCAGGCTCCTGGACCACTTAGTCCCCCATCCCCTCTCCTGGTGACTCTGACTGGTGAGGAAGTAGGAAAGGCCAGTCCCTTGCTCAGGTAGAGACAAACTCTGAGGTGCAACTTACACCCCAGACTCCGCTGTGGGATCAGGCTGAGGCTGGGCCTTTGTCCACTCGCACCCTTGCTCTGCTGCTTGCCCTGCCCTGCCCTGCCTTGCCCTCTCCCTTGCCAGTTTCTCCCGGGGGCCTGCACTGGAGAAGCCCACCCTACCTAGTGACACCGCCGTATTCGTGTCAGCGCCACAGGGCTGGGCTCCCAGGGTGCCAACTCTATCAGGTAACGCTGAGCAGCGCGTTTTGTGACTGTTTTTGCCTTTCCTAAAGGTGTCCATTCTTCCAACCAATTAAGTGATACGTGCTTGTTAAGGAATGGGGCCACTTACCCTCGTCCCTCCACCGATGTGCTCTAGCCTTACCCTCCGGTACCTGTGACTGTGACATTATTGGAAATAGAGTTACTGCCGATGGAATTAGTTGAGTTAAAATGAGGCCATGCTCTAGTCTATTATGACTGGTGTCCTACAGGAGGGGGAGAGAGGCACCCGCAGACAGGAGGAGAGAGGACGGCTGGCGATAGTGGCAACAGAGGTTGGCGTGATGCCCCTGCAAGTCAAGGAGCACCAGGGAAGGCTGAGAAACCGCTGGAAGGCAGGAGAGGCAAGGGAGGTGCTTTAGTTTGCCAAAGGGCTGCTGATGCAAAGTACCGGAATGGGTTGGCTTTTACAAAGCGGGTTTATTTACAATTCTGAGGCTGTAAAATATCCAAATTAAGGCACCATAAGAGGTGCTTTCTCACCCAAGTCAGCTGCCATGTGTTGAAGCAAGATGGCTGCTGATCTCCACCAAGGTTTGAGCTCAGCTGAGGGCACCAGGCATAGGGCTTGTCTCTCTCTGGGCTGGGCCTCCTCTCTCAGTCTCGGCTGCTCCTTTCCTCCTGCGTTCAGCTGTGAGCTATCAGGCTAATAGCAAGGCTCATCTCCTCTTGAGCTGTTCCATGAGCCCAGCCTCTTAGGGGCTTCGTGTCTAAGGGACCCTTTAGTCCTCTCTCACATGGCAGGATAAAAAAAAAATGGCAGCTTCCTTTTCCTGTGCCTGTCTTGTGTCTCTCTCTCGGTCTGTTTTTATCAGACCCAGCAAGAGGGTTGAGACTCAACATGAATCACCTCCCACTGACATAGACCCATCAAAAGCCCCAAAGAGATCTTATCAAGTAATCTAATCAAAGGACCCTCAACTGAATTTAATGCAACCAAAGAATGTCACACCCACAGGAATAGATTAGTTTAAAAACAATCTTTCTCTCTTGGGGATTCATAAAATAATTTCAAATTGCCACACTCTGCCTTCTGAATCTCAAAAAGACATGTTCCTTCCAGACACAAATACATTCATTACATCACAATATTTCAAAGGCCTCAAATCATTTCAGTAGCGATGCTAAGTACAAAATTACATAAAAACCAGTCATAGGCATGCAGTTTGTCTTGGGGCAACATTCCCCTCCAGCTGCAGACTTGTGAAACTTATAAAACAAGTGATCTGCTTCCAATATAGAAAGGAGGGACAGACATAGGATAAACATTTGCATTACCGCAGGGAGACTTTGGGAGGAAAACAGGTGTCACGTGTCCCAAACAGTTCTGAAAACCTGCAGGGCATACTGCATTAGATTTCAAAGTCTGAGAGTCATCCTTAGAATCATGTCTTCTTCTCCTCAGGGCCTCATGGGGACCCACCCTTTCCACAGGCTTGCCCAACATCCATACTTTTGGTTCCACCCTCTTCAAGCATCTGTGTGGCAACTGAGCTCCAGGCCCCACCCTCCAGGAACATTGGGGTGATGGCCACACTTTCCCCAGTCTCTGGGGGACAGTCTCAACTCCCTTAGTACAGTGAGGTGGCGGCAACATTCTCCCTAATCTCTGGCATACAGGTCCAACCCCCTCAGAAGAGTGGGATGGCGACCTGACTCTTCCTAACCTATGGGGACTAAACCAAACCCCTTCAGAGCAGTGGGTTGGCAACCTAACTCTCCCCAAACCATGGGGAACTGGCCCACGCTCCTCAGAGCAGTGGGGTGGTGACATAACTCTCCCCAGCCACCAGGGAATGCACTCCACCCTCTCTGTAGCCTGGGACAGCCAAATACTCCCTGAACAGTGGGCTGGAAGATCCACCTTCTTCAAATGCCTCGGCAAACTCACCCTTTCTGTTCAAATGGGTGGGGTCCTTCTCATGGTCCAGGGACATGTCAGAATTCCAGACCTCGGCTTCCACAGTTTTCCTCTTGAAGCCGTTTTCCCTTCACTCTCTCACCCTCCCTGCCCCTTTTAGACTAGGCTGACAGTGGTTTTGTTCATACAGATCTTGCAAAAAGCTTGTGGGTTTACATGAAGGAAATGGGGGTCTAAGCCATCAGACAGTAAGACTTTCCCCATGTTCTTCCTGGGTAACTACGTTTCCAATCCTGACTTACAATTTCCAAATTTAGTTAAGTCTTCACATGGGGCACTATCCTCTGGGGGCTTGCTTCCCAGAAGCTTGGAATTTCCAAATTCAGTCTCTTGTTTCTTTGTGCCCAGTAGCTTAGTTCTCATCTTATCTGTTTACTCTCACATTTTGCTATAAGCTGCAAGGAGAAGCCAGGCTGCATTTTCCACATTTACTTTGGAAAGCTCCTCAGCTAAATATCCAAGCTCGTCATTTTCAAATTCTACCTTCCATCTAACATCAGGAGCCAGTTTTTCCCAGTTTTCTACAACTTTAAAATAAAGATTGCTTTTCCCCCAGTTTCTAATAATAGTTTCATCACTTCCTTCCAAGTCCTCACCAGAAATAAATTTAGGGCCCATATTCCTATCTAGGTCTCTTCAAAGCAATCTAGGCCCTTTCTATCAAGCATTTTCTAATTCCTAAAAAAAAAAAAAAAATACCCTTTACCCATTTATAAAGCCGTTCCAGCATTTTTTGGTAATTGCAACAGCACAACCCCACTCTCCTGGTACCAATTTCTGTTTTAGTTTGCCAAAGGGCTGCTGAGGCAAAGTCCCAGGAATGGGTTGGCTTTATAAAGCTTACAAATCCGAAGTTGTAAAATATTCAAATTAAGGCACCATCAGAGGTGCTTTCTCACCAAAGTCAGCTGCCATGTTTTGAAGCAAGATGGCCACCGATCTCTGCTGAGGTTTGAGCTCAGCTGATGGCAACCAGGCATAGGGTTTGTCTCTTTCCAGGCCTCATATATCAGTCTCAGCTGCTCTGCTTTCTTCCTGAGTTCAGCTGTAAACTATCAGGCATGTAGCAGGGCTCATCTCCTCTTGAGCTGCTCTGTGGGCCCAGCCTCTTTGATCCTCTCAAGGGCTTTTCTCCTGCAGCTCAACTGTGGATAAAACTGGAGTTTTTTTCTCTCACATGGCAGGATCAAATACGGCAACTTCCTTTTCCTGTGTCTGTCTGTGTCTCTCTGTCTCTGTTTCTCAGTTTTTATCAGACCCAGCAAGAGGGCAGAGACCCAACAGGAAACACATCCCACTGACGTAGACCAAGCAAAAGCCCGAAAGAGATCTTACCAAGTAATCTAATCAAAGGATGCTCAACTGAATTTAATGCAATCAAAGGGTCTCACACCCACAGGAATGGATTAGTTTAAAAACATAATCTTTCTCTTTGGGGGATTTATAAAATAATTTCAAACTGCCACAGGAGAATTCTCCCTTATGTATCATAGGGAGTACAGCTCTGCCAGCACCTTGGTTTCAGACTTCCAGCCTTCCAGAACTGTGAGACAAAACATTTCTGTTAAGTCACACAGTTTGTGGCATTTTACTATGCAGCCTCAAGAAACGAAGACAGAATGTAAAGGGTCTCACACACAACCAGGCCCAGAGGGCAGCTGCCATGCTTATTGTTCGGCTGTCAGAGGTGGCCACAGGCCAGAGGCAGCCTGGGCATTGCACCCCTTTGGGGAAAGTACCAAAGAGGCAGTGGAGGAAAACGGCCCTGGGCAGTGGGGGACTGCTGGGGGTTTTCTGAGTGAAAGCCCCATATTGTGTGCTTGAACCTAGAAGGTGGACTTGGCTGCTTGAGAAAAGAGACTCAAGGTGGGGGAAGCTCTCCCTAAGCCTCTGCCTTGGCCCAAAGGGTGGTCAGAAAAGCATGATGGAGCCAGAACCATTAGGGTTGAATTCTGGCCCCACCACTTACTATCTGTGTGACCTTGGGCTGGTCACATAATTTCTTTGAGTTTCACTCTACTCACCTGTAGAAACAGGAAGTAGGACAATAGACGGCAAAGGCTAGCATTCCAGACCTAAGCAAGAGGAGGAGGAGGGTACAGTAGAGGCCAAGGGGGATGAAGAGTACCTTTAGCAGCATGCCTGAGCTGTGGGCAACCCCAGAGGCCATCTAGCCTGACACACTCGCAGGAGAGTGAGTCACAGAGAAGGCAGAGAGAAGAGGAAGAACACACAGCAAACCAGGGGTGGGACTAGTGCCTGCCTTCACTGCCCCACTCCCACCACCAATGCTCCCCACTCCACCATGAGGATGAAGTTGGGGAAAGAGCATGCTGCGTGCATAAGAGGCTTGCTTCGTGAAAGAGAGAGACTATTAAATGTCCTCTGTTAGGTATGAGACTTGAGAATTAAATTAACAGAAGGCTGAAAGTCCTTTCCTTTGAACAGTGACTTTTAAAGATCCTGCACAGAATTGCCCGCCATAAGGGAATGGCTACATGCATAAAATCTGCATAACATTCCACTCCATGTTCTGCAGTCATGAAAAACAGGAATTACCAAGATTATGCGGCAATGTGGGAAAAGCTTATGATAGAATGTTGAGAGAAAGAAACAGGAGACAACATTTTATGGGTGATTTGATAGGGCAAGTTTGCTCAGAAAGAGGAGGTAAGATAAAGGAACCCCCACATTGCTGACAGGGCTGGGTTTCCAAGGGAAAGGACTACAGCTGATTTCATTTTCTTTTTCTCCATCAACCAATATTCCATAGAGGTTATGTTCCTTGTTCAGAAAAGCAACAGTTAAGTAATGGCTCCCACCTAGGCCCATTGTGCTTAATCCCTGAGACTTAATAGGTGTCTTTGAGGTGCATCCCCAGGCCCTTGGCTGGGGCTGGAGAGGGAGGCCGGCAGGTTGGAGACCTGGTGTCCACTCAGCAATGCCACATCTCCGCCTCTGATTGGGTTGAGTCCTTCCCTCTCAGCCAAAGGGGTGCTGGGGCAAAGTATCCGAAATCTGTTGGCTTTTATAAAGGGTATTTATTTGGGGTAAAAGCTTACAGTTACAAGGCCCTAAAGAGTCCATCTCAAGGTTGCTTTCTCACCAAAGTCAGTTGCCACATGTTGAAGCAAGATGGTCGCTGATCTTTGCCTGGTCTCTCAGAGCTTCCTATACCAGTCTTTTCTGAGCCTTCTCCGCTGCTCTGTTCTCTTCAGCTGCAAACTATCAGGCAAATGGCTCAGCTCTCCCCAGGGCCCCAGGATCAAACATGACAGAGCTCTCTCTCTTCTGTGTGTCTTCTTAAGTGAGTGTCTATTTATATCAGGCCACCAAGGGGGCAGGAGCTCAACCTGAGTGATGCCTTACTGAAGTGGTCGAATCGAAGCCCTAATCTTAGCAGGTAATTTAATCAAGGGCCCCTCAACTGAATGCAATATAATCAAAGGGTATCACACCCAGAATAGATTAGATTACAAACATAATATTTCTCTTTTTGGGATTCATAAATAACCTCAAACAGCCCTGACCCCAAGACAGTGCACCTGAGCCCTCTCCAGACTGTTGGGCAGATTGAACAAAACGAAGGGTTTGAAGGGTGCACACGCAGTGGCTATGGACAGCAGGAATTGTGGCGACAGTCACAGATGGACTCCACTCAAGGCCGACTGAGGCGTTGCTGACAAAGAGCAGCCAAAACACAAAGAAGAGGGTCAAGGAAACAGGGCAGGCGGCTGGTGGGAGGAGGCGTGGGTGGCAGCCGCTGGCAGGAGGTAACACTCAAGCCAAGCTGGCCACGCGGAGCTCACCTTGAACTTGGATCCTGGCGGTGTACGCCCACTGTGCCCAGCCACAGCACCTCTGGGCGGTCAAGGCTGGCCAAGCGCTGGTCCTGGGCTTGCCCCAGACACCTGCCCTTGAGAAAGCAGGTCCCCTCCCTTCCCCTTCCTGCTAGAACCTGGGTCCAGTCCTGATGCCATTCCAGGCTTCTCCGTGATGCCAGGGCCACCTGTGCCCAACATGCTCCCACCTAGACCTTGTCTACATGCATAAATCCCACATCTGGGCTGCCAGCTTACCTGCTTCGGCGTTCCCACTGGGTGTGGGGGGTTGAGGTCAGTTTCCTCCTTCATCACGTGGACCTATATTGAGCTCTGACTGTGTACCGGGCCCCGTAGGTGGGCTTTGCTGATGCCTTGTCGGACCCTCATGGCAGTGGTGGATGCTGTTGACCCCCGTATCCAGATGGGAAGACTAAGTCTCTGGGAGTGAGGGGCCAGCAAGGGCCCCACGCCCGATGGATGGATGCCAGGCCACGTTCCGTCCCCTTCTCTCCACGCTGCCCCTGGTTCTGCGCAGCCTGCTTTGCAGGCCCTCTAACAAGGCTAAGAGCAAAGCCACAGATCCAGGGACTCAGGGGTCCCCTGCGTCCCCCGGCACCTCCACTGTGGAATAGGAGTGTCTACTCTAAGGCGTGTCTCCTTGACCTGGCTGTGGAAGGTCAATGCTGAGAAGCCATGATGGAGGACACAGCCACGGCTGGCCTTTGCGAGGCCCAGGAAAGAGCCGGCACGTAGCTCAGGAGCGTCTGCCCGGCTGAAAGGGTGCCCGAGGTGGGTGCTGCAAAGCTGTGGGCACTACGCCCTGACAACCTCGAGAAAGAGCTCTCGGGGACCTCACAGGCTTGTTACCTTCTTGTCTGGGTCGGGGGCAGGGAAAACCCTAAAAGCCCCTCCTGATGACTCCACGTTAGGCAGACAGCACAGGGATTTGGGGTGAGTCTCAGGCTCCGTCAGGCAAGCCGAGGCCAGATCTTCCAATGACTGCGCTGGGGGAGCAGTCGAGGGCAAGCATCTAAGGCCGGACCTTTGGAGTCAAAATCCCACTGCAAGTAAGAGCTCCTTAGCCGCGTGACCTTGAGCAAGTCATTTGACCTTGGCGACCTGCAGCGTCCTCTGCAGAAATTGGGGGGCATGTTCCCTCTGCCGGGGATCTCCCGAGGACTGCGATGTGTGGGGTTGAGCCGGCCCCCAGGGCTGCTGGGACCTCTGTAAGGTCAGACTGCACCGAAGCGAGGATGGGGTCCCGGCCAGCCCCAGGGAGCCGCGGGCCAGTTCTGACCCCTCACGACCCCTCCAGTTTCTTTGAAAACCAGAGGCCCGTGCTTTACCTGGACTAGAGTGGGCCCCCAAGTTCACTGTGGCGGGGAGCGGGGAGGGCGGGCGGGGATGCGTGCTTCACAAGAGGCCGTCCAAGGGTGCCTTCTGTTGCAGCGCTGAGTGGTTCTCAGCGCTCCTGGGCCTCTCCTCAGAAGCCTCCCAGGGAATGCATCATTTATGCAGAGGAGCTGATGCATATTCATGAGCCCACGGCCTTCCAATCCTGGCGGAATGCGTTATTGCCTGAGGACAGGTCGGAGGCCGAGCACCCGGCTGGGACAGGCGGGGTTCCTCTTTCAGGGTGCAGGCGCCCCTCCAAACACCTCCAATCTCTACAACTTGCCTTGAAGAAAATGCTCCCAACCGGGCCTGCCTTTGGTCAAACCAAAGAGAGACCCCAAATAAAGCCCTCTGCCAGGGGAAGTCCCTTAGCCTCCAGGTGGCACAGGCGGAGGGGCCACCAGCAGCATTCCAGGGAAACTGAGGTAGGTCTCCTCTCCATCAGCTTCGCTCCCCACCCCCCATACTGTGCTCACACAGTAGGCAAATAAGCCCTCCTGAGCCTCTGACAATATACTATCAAAAGGCAAAAAGAGCCGTGAGCCTCGGCCTTTTCCATCTGCTGACTCTTTTATGCCACTGGCTTCCGTCAACCCCAAGTCATGCCTGCCCCTGTCCCCCATCGAAGCACCTCTGAGACTGGAATGTGCTTGCCCTCGGCGTGGTTTCAGAGTTTGAACAGCAGTGTTTTTTCCGTTTAGCAGGCCAGAGAATAAAGTTCATCTTCCCATCAGTGGGACCCTAGGCTTTAATGAGATAGAGCACTAGGCTCTCATTAAGTAAACACCTACTGTATACCAGGCATCCTGGATAATACGGCACATCACCGAGCACAGACTCCGGCACACAGTGGGTGCTCAATTAACGTGCGCTTCCTACCCTTCTCTTCCCTAGGAAGAGCTGCCCCATTATTTGTGATTTTCCTAGTAGAGAGGTATGCTCGTGGAACCCTTAAGTCCACATTTTAGTCATTGAGTTTCATGAGTTTTAAAGCATGAAACAAGTGCTGGTCAAATTGGGATTTTGGAGGTGGAGTGGGTGGGGGGCTTAAAAGTTTTCCCAAGCTAGTCTCAGCCCAATTAAGATGTTACTCACGAAACCCAAGACAGTGATTCATTTAACATTCCATCTGGCATTTCTTGCATACAAGCAACTCAGAGGTGACTCAACTTGATTTTGCTTATTACACTTTAATGAGCAGGCATCCTGGTCCCAAGTCACTTTTAAAGGGTCATTCCATGCCAGGTGTGTGATAGGAGCAGAGGGTCGGCGGAGGGGATGCGTGTGTGTACACCTGAGCGTGTATCTGTGGCTGCGTGTGCCAGGGACACGTTCCCCTCTGAGGGCCCCAGGATGTGCCGAGGGGCACACGCGAGGGTGGTCAGGCCCACTCCTGTCACCCAGGGCCCTCGCTGGCTCTAACGCTCTGCCGCGGGAGGACGTGTGTTCGCGTGGGTGTGAAAGCAGGCTGAGAGGGTGGACTGAGAATCCGCGTGACTGTGTGTCAGAGAGGGTGCCTGGGGCCCTGGGCCTCAGACATCGGGGGCACACGAATCACTCGGGGAGCCCCAAGATTCAGATTCCACCGGTCTGGGCGGGGCTCAGGGATTTCCGTCGACTAACCACGCCACGGATGCAGAGCCACTGCCTTTGAGGCTGATGAATCAGCGTTCTTTAAAGACGTGCTTACAGTGTCACACGGCTGAGGCCATCCAGCCTCCCACGCTGGGATCTGAAGTCCAGGTTCCCAGGAGGAGCAAGTTCTGGTGAGCGCCGAGGCCGCCCGGAGGCTGTCCCTGAGACCTTGGGAGCCCCAGCCGGAGGCCTCCCTCGGGCCTCGTGCCAGGCAGTGACTCAAAGTCGAGCAGGACAGGCTGGCCTTGATGGCAGTAGCGGGGCAGGGGCAGGGCTGCCGTGTGGGTCCGGTTCCCCAGCGCCCCTCCCCTGCCCGTGCTCCCGGCCTGCCCCTGCCCCCCATCTATTCCCACCTTCAATCAGAATTTATTGCCATCGGCCAGTAGCTCCCCAGGCTGCAATCCCAGCACCCCAGGCCAGGTGAGGGCACTGGCCCCAGACTGCTGGCAACCTCGGTGCCCGTGCACACCCTGCTCCTACACGCCACTGCGCTGAAAGCCGCCAGGGCCAGGGAGTTACCCCCTGGCTGAGCACACTTTTGCCCCACGTTGACTGGGTGCAGGCTCTGGGCTGGGACACGGCAGTCGGACAGACCCAGATTCAAATCCGGATGTTGCCGCCCGCCAGTGGAGTGACCCTGGCAGGCCGCTTGTGCCTCTGGGCCTCAGCTTCTCCATCTGTGAAATACCCTCTCCCTGGCTGACGCCTGGCCTGGGACCTGGTGGAGGGTGAGGTCCAGGGCTGGGCTCCTGACCCCTGCCTCCTTCAGACCCCCCATGATCGGGGACCCTGCTTGGCATCACACACCAGCTGGACCCACATCCCAGCCTCCCCACCCCTGCCCAGGGGGGAGACAACGGAGCCACCAACCAACATTGGTGCGAACGAGACCTGGAGTCCTGCAAGCTTTGGGGGGCCCAGGAGAGGAACCCTGCTTCCCAGGAGGGGAAGCAGCTCCAGGTTGGGGCTCAGAGTCCCACGGTCAACCTGTGGTCAGGACAGGAACAGGAAATCTCTGCGGCCTGCGCCCCCACTCCAGGCTCCTCTGTGCCTCAGGGTGGTTCATTGCTGCCGGCTCCCCAGCGCAGCCCAGGGGCTGAGGGCCCAGGGCCAGCCCTTCCATTATTCAAGCCCCTCTGGCTGCCAACAGGGACTAGGCCCAGAGGCCCCCGCTTTGCCAGGAAAGATAAGGGGCCAACACCTGACTCGCGCTCTTCTGAGCTCCATCTCGATTTCCCAAAAGAACACAGAGACTGTTGTTCCTGGTCCCATGCCGGAAGCTGGACCTCCTTCTCATGAAAGGCAGAGAAACCATTAGTGGGATTACAGCTGGTTAGGTTTACAACTTTCCCTTGTGGCCACCTGTCCCTTCCTAGAACAGTGGGGGCGGCTCTCCTGAGCCGCCACCCTGGGCCAGGCGCTTCACGCATAGGGCCTCACCGAGTTCCATGCTTTATGGGACCAACACTGCTAGTCCCACTACTTAGGTTAGGAAATTGAGGCTCTGACCACACAGCTGGCAGATGGCTTTGCCGGTGCTCTTTGCCCCGGGCCAAGATGCCAAGCTGACTCATTTGTCCTCCAAACAAGACTTGGAAGAAGTGAGTTCATGCATGCAAACCCTGCCCGCCCACGCCTCTATGTGCAGCTCTACGGTCAAGCCGTGCAGACGTCTAAAGCAGAGAACAAATATGTGTGGCCCCCAAATGGAGGCCCATGAGGTCAGCCTATAGCCCCAGGCTCATAATTCCTTTTCCACAGCACAGGAGCCCAGGCAGGCCAGTCTGACCACTGAGTCACAGCCTCACCCAGAGAGTTGATGCCCATGGGCTCCAGAAGATGTCCATGGGCTCTGAATGTCATGTATACCACCAGGGCAGGGGCAGGGGAGACAGCACTCCAGGCTGGGAGACAGAGCCCCCTCCTCGCCATCTGCCTGCAGGTCTGCCCTCTCCAAGCTGATTATGCTGCCTCCTGCCACAGGATTAAGGTGATGTCACAAGCAGCTTAAGACTTCAGAAAGGTCAGCCTGGACGTAAACAAAGTATGGCCATTTCTTGCTTATCTTTGCCGCCACCAGTGGTGTGGGACTTTAGAGACCAGCAACTGCAGCTCCCCCCATTCTACAGATCAGGAATCTGAGGGCTGGAGAGAGGAAGGGATCTATCCAGGATCCCCTGGTGATGCAGTGGCAGAGCCAAATGTCTTGACACCAGAGCAGAAAGGGAAGGACACTTGTTGGAAAGCCCTCTGGTTTCACCCTCTGACAATCCTGCAGTTGAATCCTAATGCCTGCATGGACTAGAAGGTAGCCCCATACCCTCTGGACCTCAGTTTCCTCATCTATAAAATGGGAATGATAATATCTAGCTGACAGGGAGGAGAAAATTAAACAGTATGCACAAAGGGCCTTGCATAAGTCCTCCATAAAGTCTGTGGGAAGAACAATGACTAGCAGCATCAGAGAAATAACAAAACACTTGAGCTTCTAATATGTGCTCAGCACCAGGTGAGGTGCCAGGCTTAGAGATGAGTCAGACATGGCCCTCCCTCTCAAGATGCTCACTTTCTACATAAGGGCAGACCACACAGAGCAATGGAGGTGGCTTGGGGGCTGCTGGTGCACAGGGGAGCCCCTTCCTGCTGGGGAAGGAAAAGGTGTGGGAGCTAAGGATGGCTCTGGTGGGACCACAAGGTGTTCCAGGAAGGCAACGGCCAGGAGGTGAGAAATGGCACAGAATGTGTGGAGAGTTCCATCTGCCTTGGCTGAGCTTGGGGTGACAGGGGGTGGGTGTTGGCAGTCCTGGGTAGAGGGCCTGGGTGGGGGTGGGGGAACTGAATTCTCCTTGCAGGGTCTTATTAGCTGAAGTACCAGGGACCCCAGGCCATCAGGCTCAATCAAGAGGCGGCCTCTCGGAAAGGGCAGGCAGGATGGCTGGGGGCGATTCTCTGGGGGGTGAAGCATCAACACCCTGCATCTTAGCAGGCCCAGTCTTCAGGTGTGCTGGGCCACTCTGCTGATTTCTGTGCTTTGTCCTCAAACGGGGGAACTGAGTCTCTGCCAGGCACAATCACTTGCCCACAAATGACAAGTGGGGAGTCAAAGCCAGTGCTGTTGAGCCAAAAGCTTTGTTCTTCCCATTGCTTCCCCTGCCTTTCAGCATCCCAGGGTAATATCCACACATTTGGTTTCTTTTGTTTTTTTCCTTATTCAGGCTTCACTATTTTTTTTAAATGCTGTTTTTAAGATGTATATTATTAAAAGGTAGCAGCTGCTGTTCTTCCTGGAACCAGGCCCTGTCCATCCTTTCCCACCAAACTTGTTTTCTCAGGGTCATAAGTCACTTCCTTAAAAGGGGCTGAGAAGCCAAGGGAGGACTAGCCGAGGGTCCCCAGCCTTTGGGTTTGGGCTTTGGAGCATGAGTGCTGCTTCCCTGGGAAGCACCCCCTCCCTGGGCAGTGCCCCCCAGAAGTGCCATCTCCTCCTGGGCACCGCCCCAGCAGGTGGCTGGCCCCTCATCCTGTCCAGCCTGCCTGCACCCATGGGGCCAGGACACTTCCTGCTGTCTTGGGAGGGAGCTGTGGGCTTAACCTCCGTGACCCTGACCCTACCCAATCTGGCTGTAGCTGCAGTGCTCAGGGAGGCTCTGGGTTCGAGGGGGGGTGGGGTTCCCAGGAGCCTGGAAGATGCAGAAAAGCCATTGTCAGGGGCGTTCCTGGGGAAAGGCACCTCAGCTGCCAATAAGGAGCAATACTTGGGCCAGATTTACACTAAAAAATTATTCGTCGTTTATCTGGAGTTCAAATTTAACTGGGCATCCTGTATTCTATCCGGCAAGCCTTGTGTATGAGTGTGTGACCGTGAGTGTGTGTGATTGTGTGTGTATGGTTTTGTGTGTGAGTCAGTGTAAGTGAGCATGTGTGAATGTCATCATTTCAAGACCTTGCCATGGGGAAATCTGGTGACAAAACCCCTGGAGTTTCAAGTGTCTTTCTGGGTATGTTGGAAGGGAAGATGCCTCTCCCGGAGGATCTGTGGCTTGAACTGTCTTGAGGCAAAGAACCCAGAGCTCGAGCTGTGTTTGAACCGAGATGACAGTGTTTTAAACATCAGACGCTGCTCACTGGGTCCATTAACAGTGCCTCTGGAGGAGCTGCATCTGGCGCTCTGTGATTAATGATGCTACATGGGCTGGCAAAAAGGCCTTGGGTTTGACACCTCATCTTCTGTCACTCATAAGTGCTGGAAATTAACGTCCCCACTTGCCACTGCTTATAAAGCCCAAGGTGAGATCCCAACACTCCCCTGCTCAAAGCCGTCCCGTGGCTCCCATCTCACTCGGGGTCAAAACCAAAGTCCCCCCCACCCCCGCCTCGGACTGCAGAGACTGCTTTACAATCTTCCCGCTCCCTCCTCTCTGAGCTCATCTACCCTACTCTCCCAGTTCATTCTGCCCAGCCACCTGATCTCGCTGGTGCTCTTTGTAAAGACCAGGCTCTCCCACCTCAGGGCCTTTGCACCTGCTGTTTGCTCTACCAGGAACACTTTTTCCTGGTTATCCCCATGGCTCACCACTTCATGTCCCTCGGGTACTTCTCAAGCGTCACCTTCTCAGAGAGGCATTCTCTGGCTTTTCTTCATAGCATCCCTCCCCTCTTTCCTGATTCACTACTCTACATCCTTATCACTCTTATCACAATCATACACACTATAGGTCTGATGATGTGTTTTGTTCATTGTCTGTGCACCCACCCCACCCCCAAGCATCACCCTGTGAGGGCAGGAACCATGCCTTCTCTGCCTGCAGTTGATCAGCAAGTGTCTGTTGAATGGCTGATTGACCATATGCTGCCACTGCCTCCCCTTCTGTGCCAGCTCCTCCAGGAGCTTCCACACAGGCCCTTCCTCTTGGAAGCCTCACTTCATAACTGTTCGCCTCCACAGAAGGGCCTCGAGCAAGGCTACCTCCAGCACACCAGAGGCTCAGACCCCTCCCCTCCAGGCCCTACCTGACCACGCCCTGGACCCTCCAGGCTGCCTTCTGCTGCGGTGGCCCCTTCTTTCTCTTGTCACCTCCCACTCGTCCATTCCAACTCAGCTCAGGGCTCAACTCCTCCAGGAAGCCTCCCCTGCCGGTCCTCTGTGGTCCTCATGGACACAGCACACATCACACTGGGCCATTGTCCTTAAGGTAGGCCAGAGATGATCGTCCCCTGCACCGTGTGACCCAGCATGGCCTGGCAAGCAGTCGGGGCTCAGGACAGGCTTGGCAGCAGAATGAACGACTGCTCGTGTGGCTTCTTTTTTAAAAATAGGCTTTATTTTTTAGAGCCATTTTAGGTTTACAGAAAAACTGCACAAAGTACAGTGCTCCCAAAACCCCCTAATTTCCCCCCCGCCCCACAGTGTCCCCTTATTAACATCTTGCATTAGTGGGGTACATAGGTTACAGGTGATGAGCCAATAGCGACACGTTTTCAGTAGCTGAAGCCCACAGTTTACATTAGGGCTCGCTCTTTGGGTACAGAGGTCTGTGGGTTCTGACAAAGCCTAATGTATGTATCTGTCACTACGAGGTAACAGAACCTTCTCACTGCTCTAGAAATGCCCTGCGCTCCCCCTATCCATCCCTCCTCCTCTCCCCAAGCTCCTGGCAGCCCCTGACAGGTTTACGGCCGCTACCATTTTGCCTTTTCTGGAATGTCCTAGACTTGGAATCCTTCTCAGACTGGCTTTTTGCACTTAGCAGTATGCATGGAAGTCTCCCCCACGTCTTTTCGTGGCTTGGTAGCGCATTTTCTCTTTTGCTGAGTGATGCTCCACTGTGTGGAGGCACCACTCATTTTCCTCTTGGAGTTCGCCGTCAGGGACTCCAGCACACCAGTGCCGGAAAGTCCTCAGCCCCACGGCCCCGCCCTCCCCATTTCGCCAGCAGGAGGGTCTTCTCTGGGCCAGCCACGGCTCGGCCAGCTGGGCGGCTCCTCTCCCGGCCACCCAGCCTTCCTTCAGGGTCAGAGGCCCCAGCCCTGAAACAAGGGCCAGAGCTCGCTGAGCGCCTTGGGTTAGAACCCAGGTCCATCTGGAGACTGTGGCCTGGAGAGCCGGGTTTCGAAGAAAGAGCAAAGCGGCATCTAAATCTGAAAACGTCCCTGTACATGTCAAGAGACCAGCCTTGAGGGCCGAGGCCCAGCAGGAAAGGACGCGGGCCAGGCCACACTTGCCCAGAAAGGGGGGCCCTTCCAGCCACAGGCTGGCCAGAGGAAGGGCAGGTGGGCAGGGGGGCTGCAGGGCGTCGGCCCCGGTCCCCGCCCTGAGGTCAGCTGCGGTCCTGAACTCTCATGCCAACCTCGAGAACTGGGAGGGAATGCAGTTCCGTGTTTTAAGCTACCAGTTTGCCGTGCTCTTCCGGCAGCCCCAGGAAACCAATACAGTAACCCAGCCAGCGTGCAAAGGGCGCAGGAGGGCTGGGAGGCGCTCCTGGTGGCCTGCGCCCGCGTGTGGCATGAGGGTGGCAGTTCCTGCCCATGCTGCCGGGGGTCCCAGCTGCTGAGATAATCAGGAGACCAGGAGCCTGAAGGGGGCGGTGGGGGAAGACTGCCTGGGCAAAGACCCTTGACCAGATGTGTGACAATGTCCAGGACTCTAGCAGCGAGTGCCAGCCCTGTGCCCAAAACCACGCGTAGAAGAGGCCAGCTCGTGGCACCCAGCATGCAGGCCAAGTGGGAGACCCTTGGAGGAGGAGGCTGGGAGTCCCAGAGGGGTCAGCAGACTGGCGCAGACCTGGTGTCCCCTGCATGCATGCCCGCCTTGAGAAGAGAAGAACATTGGAATTTTGAATTTCCAGGGATTTACCTGAAAACGACTGTTCTAGAAGGGAAAGAACGGCAGCTTTGGTGTCTTCCCCTTGGCTGCAGAGGCTAGAGCTCTGGGGCCGTGTGGTCCAATGTGGCAGCCACAGGTCACAGGTGACCACTGAACTCTTTAAACGTGGTTGCCATGGCTGGGGAGCTGAATGTGCACTCTTATTCAGTAGTGATTAACTTAAATTTACATAGGTACACGTGGTTAGTGGTCACTGCATTCGGCCAGCCCAGCGGGCAGGCAGGGGTGGGGTGGGGGTGAAGGACCCACTGCGCACGGCTGTAACCTGTTCCCAGGACACTGGCTAGGAAGCTCTGTTCTAGAATGAGAACACATCAGCTGTGGGATATTATAAAATTCTTTCTTGTCCTCGAGTTGTGGTGCCCATGAGGCTGAACACAAACATTCCAGCTCTCGCTGCTTCCAGGCATGTAGCGGGTCACACTTCCCCACGGGGGCCATGAGGCCTGCCGTGCCCAGTGGGCTGCGGGCAAAAGCGGGTGCTGCGTGCCCGGCAGAGGCGGCAAGAGCCAGCTCCTTCCCTTGTGGAGGACACCGTGGGGCATGCCCAGGTGACCTTTATTAAAAACAAAAACAAATACTTTTTACTTTGAAATACTTTCAGACTTACAAGACAGTTACAAAATACAAACCCCATACAGAAAACCCCCACATACCCCACCCCCAGATACCCAGACCCACTGATTTCAACACTTTGCCACATTTGCCGTATCATTCTAGCTATCCACCCGTCATCATATTATCTGTCTGTCTATCCATCCATCCATCCATCCATCCATCCATTGATCTATCAGTCAATCCATCTTCTGAACATCTGCGTGTAGGACGTCCATCCTGCCCCTTGAACACCTAATACTGCCATGTGCCTTTCCTAAGGACAAGGATATTCACATCTGTAGCCACCGTAAGTGCAGTTAGCGAGTTCAAGAAATTCAACGCTGATATCGAGCTTATGGTCTATATCCCATTTTCTCATATATCCCAGCAATGTCCTTTTGAGCCTTCTCTCCTCCCCTATTAGATGTTTGGCCTTTAATTTTCAGTGTACATTTCATTGCTTTTTTAAAAATTATGGTAACATACATACAACATAAACTTTCCCTTCTCAGTCACTCCCAAACCCACCATTCGGGGAAGAGTAATCCCATTCGCTGTGTTCGGTACCTTTACCACCTTCCACTACTAAAACTTTCCCATCTCTCCAAACAGAAACCCCACACCCATTTATGAATTAACTCCCCTTACCCCCTGCCCCTGCTCCTGGCCACCTGTACTCTTAATTTCTGACCCTGTGATTTTGCGTACTCTTTGTAGTTAGCATGAAGCTTAAAATCCTAAGTCTGTAACAATCTCATTTGCTTTGATAACAACAACTTCAGTAGTATACACAAACTATTTTCCTACGATCCTCTTCATCTTTCTGTAGCTCTTGTCACAAATTATATGTTTATATGTGATGAGTCCAAAACCACTGATTTCTCATTACATTATGCATTTGCCTTTTGATCGTGCAGGAAGTAAAAAGTGAAGTTACAAACCAAAAATACAGTAGTGCTGGCATTTATATTTACCCCAGTTGTTACCCTTACTGGAGATTTTTACTTCTTCATCAGTAGATCTATATTGTCCTTTCCTTTCCTTTCAACCAGCAGAACCCTCTTTAACTTCTCTTGTAGGGCAGTTCAGTGGTGATGAACTCCCTCAGTTTTTGTTTACCTGGTAATGTCATCATCTCTCCCTCGTTTTTGAAAGATGGTTTTTCTGGATATAGAATTCTTGGTTGGCAATTTTTTGCTTTCAGCACTTTAAATACGCCATCCCACTGTTTTCTTGTCTCCCTGGTTTCTGATGAGAAATCGGTACTTAATCTTACTGAGTCTCCCTGGTACCTGACACTTTGTTTCTCTCTTGCAGCTTTCAGAATCTTCTTATCTTTGGCATTTGACAGGTTGAATATAATATGCTCCAGCGTGGGTATGTTTGGGTTTATCTTGTTTGGAGTTCATTGAGCATCTTAACTACGTATATTTATGTCTTCCAATAAATCTTGGGCAAATTTCAGCCATTATATCTTTGAATATTCTCTCTGCCCCTTTCTCTCTTCTCTTCTGGGATCCCCAGAATGTTGAGTATATTGGTGCACTTGGATGTTGCTCCACAGATTCCTCAGGCTCTGTTCACAGTTCTGTGCTCCCCCTTTCTGCTCCTCAGACTGGATGGTTTCACTTGTCTTATCAAGTTCACTGACTCTTTCTTCTGCCAGCTCCAATTTGCTGTTGAAGCCCTCTAGGGGATTTTTAATTTCTGTTACTGTGGTCTTCAGCTCTGTTTGTTTCCTGCTCATAATTTCCATCCCTCCGTTGATATTCTCTTTGTGTTCATCGATTGTTTTCCTGATTTCCTTTAGTTCTTTGTCATGACCTTTAGCTCTTTGAGCATATTTAGGACCATTTTTCAAAAGTCTTTGGTGTGTCCCAGGTCTGATCCTCCTCCATGATGGTTTCTAATGCTTCAATTTTTTCTTTTAGCTGGGTCGTCGCTTCCTGTTTCTTTTTTGTTTGTTTGTTGTTTTTTTTTTTTTGGTAATCTTTTGTTGAAACCTGCACATTTTGATATATTAATGTGTTATTACTGGGATTTAGACTCTGAGGCATCTGCTCCTTAAGTTAGTGTTTTGACAGAGCTTTCCTTGAATGCCAGGAACTGAAAAGAAGAAGGAAGAGCACCTTTCCCAGCTTTTGCAGACTGACCTATGACAGAGCTCTCCTTCAGGGCTTCCCACACACAGAGCTTACAGACCAGCCCCAGGCCAAAGCGGAGGGGCCTCCCTCATCCTTTCTGCACAAGGGGCTTGTCTCGGGCATATGTGCTGGCCCCGGGAGTCCCCTGCCCACAGGGATACAGATTCCTCACAGTCCTGGGCACTGCATGTCCTACAGCCAGCAGCGCCCTGCCCAGCAGCCACTTCCTGCTCCCCCACAGCACTCTGTGAGCCGCCTGCTACAGCAGGGCAAGTTCGGGGACGGCGAGTCCCTCGGGCCACCCCCAGACAGACCGGGCCGGCAAACATGCTCCCGGCATGTGCACGACGGTCACTCTGCTCCCTCTGGAACTGGGATCCACGCTGGGAGTGCGGGCCGGCTCTGTGCAGAGCGGGTGAGGGGTGGGAGAGGAGCCAGCCAGGGCGCCCCACGATCCTACCACTTTTTTTTTTTTAAGATTTATTTTTATTTATTTATCACCCCCCCTTGCTGCTTGTGCTCGCTGTCTGCTCTCTGTGTCCATTCGCTGTGCGTTCTTCTATGTCTGTCTGTCTCCCTTTGTTGCATCACCTTGCTGCGCCAGCTCTCCACAGGTGTGGGCAATCAGCTCTCTGTTGCGCAGGCCAGCTTGCCTTCACCAGGAGGCCCTGGGAATCGAACCTGGGGCTTCCCATATGGTAGATGGGAGCCCAATCAATTGAGCCACAGCCGCTTCCCCCTTTTAAGTAGCATTTTTCTTGATTCGGCGCTCACTCTGTTTCTGCAGTTCTTTGACTCCTGGAGCTTTGAGAAAGAAGTTTCTGCCAGTTCTTGCTGGTTGTTCGAAGCTTCGGTGGGGAGGTGGGGGGGATCAGCCATCTTGATTTCTGGGCCCTCCTTTTGGGATGAGCCTGTTGCCGAGTAGCAGTGAGTGCTGCTGCCAGGCACGCAGTCTGGGGGTGGTCTCAGCGGCAGAGGACCCCCTCGCCAAGGTCAGTCCCCTCCAGGGCAGCCCACACCCAGCTCTAACAGCAGCGGGGCGTGAACGCCCACGCCCTTCCCCAGTTCAGGGCTGCCCTGGGGAGCCCCCAGCGTCAGCCGAAACCGCAACGCAGCTCGCCTTCTCCCCCTCCCCAAATCCGCGTCCACCCAGAGCCCCAGACTGTGATCTTATTTGTAACTAGGGTCTTTGCAGACGTGATGAAAGTCACAGTGAAGCCACTCTGGACCAGGGCAGGGTAAGCCCGAGGACTGGCATCCTTGTTAAGAGGCCATGTGCAGGGAAACGGATGTGGCTCAGTCGATAGGGCTCCCATTTACCATATGGGAGGCCCCGGGTTCGATTCCCAGGGCCTCCTGGTGAAGGCAAGCCGCCCCACGCTGCTCAGTGAGCTGACGCAGCAGGACGACCCAGCAAAGGGAGACAAGCAGACCCAGAAAAATTCAAAGCAAAATGGACACAGCGAGCACAAGCAGCAAGGGGGGATAAATAAATAAATAGAATCTTAAAAAAAAGAGAGAGAGAGAGGCCATGTGCAGACAGAGACACACAGGAGAAGGCCATGGAAACACGGCGGGAGGGATGGGCTGACGCAGTCACCAGCCTACGGGCGCCAAGGCCGCCGGCCGAGGCCAGGACGGTGCTTCCCTAGAGCCTGACCTCGGGACCCCCGCCCTCCCTGCTGCGAGGAAACACATTTCCGATGTTCAAGCCGTCCAGTCGGGGGGACGTCACCGCCCGATCCTGCTTCCTTCCCTGTGGCGGGTGGCGATCCCGAGAGTGCTCCCTGGCGAATCTGCACGCTCCTCCAGGGGAACCAACAGGCCACGCCTCTGCCGTGTGTTCCCGATGCCGGGGGTCCAGCAGCTCGGGTGGGTGCGGACGACACCGAGCGGGGTGCCCAGCCGGCTCTCAAAGAACACGTGACATAAGCGTGGAATGACCCCTGGTGGCTTCAGCCTCAGCGCTGTGCCTGACCTAGCCAGCCTGACCAGTGTGGTTGGGGGCACTGAGGGGGCCCCACCCAGGGGCCACCCCCAGGCGTGTGGACGCTTCGGCAAATCCTTCTCCAAAGGATTGCGCTTAAGGGCAATCCTCCTCGCCTCACTGGGCAGTGCTCGCTCCAGAGCTCCCTGCAGGACCGGCCCGAAGCCAGCTCCACCAGCACGCCCGCCTGCTTCCCTCCTGCTCCCAGGAGCCTCCTGCAATAAGCCACATGCCTAGAGTAGAGACTCACCTTCAGGAGGCTCAGCCTAAGGCAGGTGCCCGCCCCAAGCCCCCGCAGGCACTATTTTATTCACTCTTAGCAAGCACCCCCTAAGGTTTCATCAGCCTCCTTTTGCACATGAGAAAACAAAGGACCAGAGAGGTTAATACCACTTGCAAAGATCACACAGCCCAAGGTGGCAGAGCTCAAATGTCACTCTGTCTGACCCTCCCCACTTCCTGCTGCCCTGAGGGGCCGGGTACACAGTGGCAGGACCAAGAAAGGGACTGGGATTCCTGCCTGCCACAGGATCACACCCAAGCCTTGGAAACGACTGGCTTTGCCCAGGTCATAGACTCCATTGAATATCTGGGGGTCACCAGGTGCCTCCCCTCGCTTCTCCCACCAGGTTCCAGAATAGAAAATTAATTGCTCCCTCTGGGGCAGCCAGAGAAGCTCGTGGTCCAGATGCGGGTTGCTTTCTACCTGTGCAGGGCCCATGACATCCCCTCGGCTCCCACCTGGCTCCTGGCTCAGGTTTCGGCTGCATGGTATCAGCCTCCCCTCTCCCCACCTACCCCTGCATGACACGGGAGGATGCTCGTGGCTTATTTCCAATGCTCTCCATTGACAGAGGCAAGCTTGGCAAAAACCGCCCTCCCTGGGAGCCTGCACCACAGGCCATGCTCGCCTGCCTGAGCACGGGTCCCGACAGCGGGCACGGCTACGTCCCACGGGCGGTGGGGAGACAGTCGTGTCTTGGCTTGCCCAGTCCGGCAAAGAAGAAAGTCACTATGAGTTGGGCCAGCGGCCATCACCACGTTCTCTGCTGATGTTTGCCCCTTTCTAAGTCCATTTGGGACTTGCAGAAACCTCCACATTTCCAGCGCTTTCCATGTCCCTCCATTGTGTTTGTGGACTGTGTACTAAAGGGGGTTTAGGGGCAGCGGGACTGGCCTGACATTTCCCGTGGGCTCCGTCACGGCTTGGGAGTGAGTCTGTGGCCTGGCAGCCCCCACACCCATGGTGTTTTCAGAGTTGGGGAGAATGAGAAGCACCTGCACATCTGCTCTCTGAAGGAGGGAGGGGAGATTCTATCTTGCCACCATGAGGCGGGACCCCCTTCCCAGAGGACTCTATTTTCCTCCCTGTGCAGCCCCGTCCCCACCTTGGGGCTGCACCAAGGTCCTGGCCAACACTGTCTGCTGCAGCCTGCCCCCCACCAGACAGAAGCTCCCCGAGGGTGGGGTGGGGGTAAGTGTGGGTACGGGGCTGGGTGGGCTGTCTGTTCCCCACTCGTGCCTCCCAAGGAGAGGCGGGGGTCCTTACCCAGACGCATCCACGAGCGAGTAAGAGGTGGGCCCAGACCTGACCCCGCAGCTCGCCCCTCACCTGGGGTTCCCCATGGCCCAGCCCTGGTCCCGTGCTGCCCGTGTCTGGTAAGTGAGTCATGAGCAAACAGGCGGCACCCACAGGCCTCTGACCGCGCCGGGCCCTCGCGCCTTTCACTCTGTCTCCTCCACAGCCACCCCCCTGCCTGGCCGTCAAGGCCCTGTGGCTCCTGCACCCCAAAGGGCCCTGCAGGATAAGGCAGCTGGCCGCCACCCCCAATGTACCCGGTGCCCACGCTGCCACCTCTCCTCAGGCCCCCGGCAGCAGCCCGTGGGAGCTGACCAGCTCTGGCCCTCGTTCAGGGTCAGAAGAAAGCTTTCTGTGCTCCTCAGGACCTCTGTCCGTTCCCAGAGGCGTTGTGAGCCCGTGATTTAGCTTCCGCTAAATTCTCTTTTATTTTCTGAAAGGGGTGGCTGTTACTTCACCTCCTTAATCCTGCTTATCGCCCCCACCCCCAACCAGGAACAACTGGGACTGATTGTGGGATTGAGGTGGAGGATTTACCTCACAGTCCAGCCAGAAAATAACCTAAAACCTCACGCCAGATGCCAGCCTGCCCCTCTCGGCATCCTGAGCCACGCCGCGTCCTGGCTCCTCTGCCTGCTGTCCCTCCTGCTCCCAGGAGCTCCAAAGGCTTCCAGCTCTGCCAGGCAGTACACTCAGCTCTCAGGCTCTGCAGCCAAGGCTCAGGCGGCCCCCTAAGCTGGAGGGCGCTCCCTGCCCCCAGCTCTTCCAGCGACTCGGGAAGCGGGGTGGTTTTGAGAGGCAGCTCGGCAGCTGAGACAGCACCCCGCCTTGGGGCACCCCCCCCAGGGCCCTCCCCATGCCGCTGTGCTGGCCACCCCCCACCCCCCAGCACTTAGATCTTAGCGAGCTCCAGGCCTGGAAAAGTGACTTAGCCTCCCCGAACCTCCGCTCAGTGGCCCAATGCTATCATTCCCTAAGGGTGCTGGGCCTGTAAGAGGAGGTCAGGGGCTCCCACAAGCCTCGCGACGTGGATGAGGGAGCATGGATACGAGGGACCAGCTCAGGGCACTCAGAGGGTGTTTCCCACATGGCCATTCGTGCTTCTCTCACTGGGCGGAACCGGGGAGGCTTGGGTCCCTGCCCAAGGGGAGGGAAGGCACCCAGGGCTCTGGTCCAGCCTCAGCCACTCTTCTTGGATGTGAAGTGCCAGAAGCATCCGCCAGCAAAGGAACAGGACACTGTCAGCCCTGGGCTGAGTGGAGGGGCCAGGCCACTGGTGCACCTGAGCCCTCCTGGGGTCCCGGGCACAGCCTGGGGTCTGCATGTGGCTGAGAGTCACTGGGGCGCAGAGAGCTCCAGAGAGACAGTGAGGGCTTTAGAGGCACCCCTGAGCCTTGGCCTCTGCTCCAGGGAAGAGGCCTGTTTACCTTTCTACAACACGCCTGGTCCTGGAATCCCATGGACACCTCTGCAGAGAGGGCGAGGGACATCCTGAGGTCACACAGTGCCATCAGTGGGATGGCAGGGGCCTCAGGACCAAGTTTCCAGGCTCCAAATCCAGGGCTTTCCCTGACACACCCCCTGCCTCCCCCAGAAATTCTGAGTGATTCTCATTTGCTTGTTTCAGCTTCTGATTAAAATCCTCACCCAAGCCTGCTCCAGGACCCAGTTCCCTTCTTTGCAAAAGAGTGACCCCCTGTGACCCTCCTCAAGCTGCAAGGCCACACAAAAACAAAGACCCCAGGTTAGGGTCAGCAAACCTGTGCCCCAGCCCCATCTCCCCCCACTACTCAGTGTTCGATCTTGGGCAAGTCACTCAATGTTTCTGAACCTCAGTTTGCCCGTCCATAAAATGGAATGATGTTTCCAGCCTAGGGCTGAAGGGAATCATGTGAAATAATGTGTGTGAACAGGACCTAGGGGGAGGGAGCTACCATTTATTTAGTGCCTACTATATACATTCCCCTTTAGAGCTCTCTACTAGTCCCTGACGAGGAAACCAAAGTCCATGGGGTGAAGGTAACTCCTGCCCATGAGGGGAGACCCTGGGCTAAGGTACCCGTTCTTCCCTCACACCCAGTGGCTAGAGGGGGGAGCACACAGTACGAGCTTGATAAGCCCCCGCTGAATCGGAATGTCAGCTCGGAATGCGTGTGCATCCCCTTGGCGAGAAGCAGCAGGAAGGGTATTTTCTGTAATTGAACCCTCGGCCTTGACATGTTTTTCCACCCGAATTAATGAGGCAGGATTCCTAGAAGATGTGTTTAAACTGGACCAAGAGTTGTCTAAACAGTTTGACTTAGAGGTTAGAAGGGGCCCAGGATCGTAGGAGGGTCTGGCACCCACCACGGAGTTCAGCGATCCCAGCGAAATCCCAGTTTCATTTCTAGCAGTTCGGTCCACGTCGCCGACGCTTAGGGAAGGCTCTTTGATGACATCTAGTCTTTGCAGACATTCTTTTCATCCCAGGTCTTCCTACAAAACAAGCTGTGCTTGTCACGGCCCTCGTTAGGCTGCACTTTTTGATTCGTGTCTGTTTAGTGATCTCTGAAAAGTCAGTTAAAGTCCCAAGGGAGCTCAGGGAGGACAGAACCCTCACGTGGCTTCTACTATCACTGTGACGCGGAATTCACGAAGCGCGGGATTGTTTGCCCACTACTAGGGGACGTGAGCTGGTTTAGACCTTCTCAGCCAGGTCTGTCTTCCCCGACTGCTGCAGATGGACTCGTGGTCCCACCAAAGACTGCTCCACGCTCCTGTGGGGGACCCCATTTGCCAAGAGGAACTCTGGGAGCGGTTGTTGCTCGCTGAGCTGTGGCCAGGTGGAGTCAGGTGGGCCGGAACCACGTGGCTGGAGGCCTTACAAGAGAGGACACTTGGACGTGGCCAGCCAGTAGAAGCCGTGGAGTCAGAGAAAGCCACAGGAGGAGACCAAGGGTGTCACCACTTGACTGAGGACCACCGTGGCCATGATGCTCCCAACCCCGGGAGAAAGTGCGGCCCAAGTGACCTTTTGACTTTGGACCTCCCGCCTCAAAACCTTGAGACACTAAGTTCCCGTTGTTGAAGTCAACCCTTGGCGTGGTATTCGCCGTAGCAGACCTGGCAAACCAGGACAGCTGCTGACATGTGCTGCCGCCGCCGTGGAAACCCTGCTCGGCAGAGAGAGCCACGGGCTCGGACATGCAGTGTGCCTGCTCGGCTGAGGAGCCAACGGGGTGCAGCTACCCTCCGTGGGGTTACGACCGAACCCTCTGAGTCAGAATCCACCCAGGTGGACCGACATGTGGCACCGTGGAGCCTGGGGTGGCCTCGAAGGGCCGGTTCCCGCTGGCCAGTCACTGCCCGTGGTCATGTGGGCGTGCCCTGCCACGCACGGTGGCCAGGGTCTGGCACTGGGGTCCCAGGAAACAAGGCACAGCTGGAAAGGGGAACCCCTTACCCGTCACGCACCTCAAGTTCGTGGGGAACCCCGAGCATCCAGAGACGACTTTGCTCTGAGCTGGGTTTCCTTTGTAGCAGCTCCCTCGCTGCCATCTGTTGAAAGTCAGCCCTCCCCACGAGGGCTTGAAAAAGAAAGAAAAAAGAATGAAGGACAAAGAACAAACAAGAGAGAAGACGATAAAGAGGAAGAGAAAAAGTCAACGTGGGGAGAGAGTGCGATGCTCACAAATTGCAGGGCTGAACCTGCCCTCTGGGTGTGGCCATTTGACTCGCTCCAGCCAATCAGGTGCCGGAAGAAGCCACAGCTGTCGCTTCCTGGAGGGAGTGTTTAATTGCCGGGCTGGTGACTCCACCTCTCTCAGGTCCACATGGACACTTCACACCGAGCCACCCAGGTAGGGCACCTGCCCTGGAGAATCACCCAGACCAGCACTGGGCTTTGTGTGAACTAGATATTCAACTGTATTCCTTTAAGCCACTGAGATTGCTTGTTTCCACAGCAAACCTAGTCCACTCTGGCTGATAAAGACAGGACAAAAAAAGAGGCGAATGTGATGAATGCAATGCTTTGAAATCAGAATTTATGGATGACAGCTGGTAGCTTTTACCTGCCTCAGCTACCAATTTCTCTATTTCATTTTGACTGCAGAGTTTCAAAAAAAAGCAAATAAGTGGTTATAAAGGATAAATGCTTTGTTTCATTAATAATAATAAATAAAAGGACGACTTATCTTGCTATCTCAAGAATGCTTTTCAATTAAAATCGACCTAATACTTTAAAAGAAGCAGTGGACTCTATTTCCCAGTTGAACTCCTCACATCTTCTAAACTGTACTTTTTCTCATAACTGAAAATGCCCCCGGCTGGGGCAGGGGCTTGCTAGCGATGTGGATCTACTCATTTGCCACTTACAGATTCACCTGCCGGGGGCCTGTGTTAAGCAGGTGCACCTGAGGCCTGCTGGAAGTCTGCACGGCACGTAGGCACACTGTGCTCACCTGCACAGGTGACGCCAACAGACCAGCTCTCTGAGGCCAGAAAGGGAAGGAGGTTTGCCTCAGGTCACACAGCCCAGGCTCCTGGCATCCAACAACTCAACATTCCCATGAGCTGGTCAGGGGGATCCAGGTTGGCACCTTCCAGCTTTATTACCTGACAACAGACAGTGGTAGGTTAGGTGTTCAAGGAAGGTTCCCTGGAGGAGGCAGGCTTTGAAAGGGAGGAGAGAAGTAGAGGAAGCCCAAGCGAAGATGAACCTGTGTTTGGGAATCAGGCCCGAGTCCCAGCTCCGGCACTCACTAGCCAGGTGACCCCAAGCCAGGATCTCTCGGGCCTCAGTGTTACTGCCACAGCACAGGTACCCCACGGCCGGGATGTGACTCAAGGGGCTGTGGCTGTGCAATGTAGTATGACCACTGTCCCTTGGGGACCCCTGCACTTGCCCCGCCCACTCCAGCCTCTCCTGAGAGGCCTTTCCATACCTCTCAGGCAAAGTCCTTCTTGTCATCAGCTCACAGGTGCAGCCCACCTGTGGCGACAGTGTAAAGGCTCCTTCCTTTGGGATTCCAGGAGGCCACACATGCCTCCCACACCCCTGCTCATGAGGAGCAAGAAGGCGTCATCTCGACTAACCCCCGCTACGCCCCCCGAGACCGGGGGTCCCCTCTGCTGTACATATGAGAAGAGCCCAAATCATTCAAGTGCTGGCTTTTATCTCCTCACAGAGTAACGAGGCCCATGAGTAACGGGGAAGCCCTGGAGACCGCCGGTGGCACGTGAAGCTGCTTCTGGCTCCTCGGGACCTGGGGGAGGCCGCCACCCACCACCCTCACAGACAGGCATCCTGAGGGGCACAGGGCCCAGAGCCCCAGCTCGGACCCTGGAGGTGACCCCGATGGGCCCAGCCACAGCCCGACCATCTCAGAGGCCTCTCCCACGTCCTGGGGTCACTCCGGGCCCCGGGGGCTCTTCCTAGCACTTGTCTGCCCCAGAATCCAGAGAAGGAATGCCCCACCCCAGCCCTCCTGCGCAGGGCACAGCAAAGCTCCCTGGGGCCTGGGAAGGTGCCAGGACGGGGACGCCTCCTGGGAGACACTGAGGTGAGAGGTGGGGGGCACGGAGACCGCTCTGCCCCCTGGCGAGGCACCCGTGTGAGGGCTGGGGGATGACAGGTGGGGGCTATGGGGTGTTGGAAGGAATTGCGATATGGGGTGACCCTTATCCTTGGAAAAACTTCCTTGAGACCAGGCAGAGAGTGATAGCTAGAGAGCCAAGTACTGGGGGGCCTTTTGGAGACCCCAGAGAGCTGTCGGCACTCAGAGCCGGGCCTCAGAGCGCTGATGGGCCACCGACAGGCCACTGGCAAGGGCGGCCAAGGAAGAGCTCCCCCGCTTTTTGCTGTACAAACAGGGTAGCTGTGGCCCCAAAGAGGGTGGCGGGATTTGTGGAAGGCTATGCAGGGGGAGAAAGAGGGTCACTCGTTTGCCAGGCACTTACTCAGGTCGGGGGCGTCCACCCTCCCAGAACCTCTGAGGCAGGGACAAGGGCCTGCCCAGCACAGAGGTCCAGAGAGGTCAAGTGACTTGGCCAAGGCTGCAGAGCCAGGAGGGGCGGGGCCCAGATTCGGAAGTACTCAGGCCACTGCTCTGCCGAGCACACCGCGGCCTCTTCCTGGTGCTTGGGATTGTTAAGTCGCTTTGGGGGAACTTTCCCAAATATGGGGGAAACCGACAGCACGGAGGCCTGGGTGCTCCTCCTGAGAAGTTCTGCCCGGGGGGGTGGGAATACAGCGCTGGGTCAAGACAATAAACAGGCCCCAGATGGGCGGGGCCGCCACCTCGGGGCCCTGATGCCTGCAGTGTGGCAGCACTTACGTCCTCCAGGCCCGGGGAGGGCCTTGGTCAGCCACCCCCCCCCATTTACAGATGAGGAAACTGAGGCTTAGCTGGGTGAAGCGACCCGGAGTGCACGTCAGAGGCAGAGCCAGGCCCAGAGTCCAGGCCTTGGCTGGACGGGGCGTGCTGGGCCGCGGGTCTCGGCTATAAATACGGTGCTGACTCTTCAGTAACCTTAGCTGCCAGGCTCGCCCGCACGGGCTCAGGGCCACGGATCCTGCTGCGGCACTCCTGCTCTGCGGAATCTTCCTGACACCCTAACAAGGTACCACATTTTTTTTTTTACAGGCTCCAAATTATTGGAGGTGATGACCAGCTGCCTCTGAGACGAGAAAGGCCGTTGTCACAGACGAGAGCTACCAGGTCTACGGGGGGGTCAGCCAACACGGCCAGCCCACCCCCTGGAGTGAGCAGGGTGGGACTCTCCGGGAGGACCCACCTCGGTGTGCAAAGGCCGGGTCTGGGAAGCTGGGTGGCCTTGGGCAAGTCCATTTGCCTCTCTGGGCTGCAGGTCTCCCCTCTGTACATCGCCTCTGGGGATTCTATGGGACACTGCATCCGAACGGGCTAGGACACAGGCCACAGCAGATAATTTGGTCCCTTCATTGACCTCTCATGGTTGCAGCTCACTTATTGGTTGAATAATAAAGACGACATAGGAGCGAATGTAGCTCAGTGGCTGAGCGTCTGCTTCTCATGTATGAGGTCCCGGGTTCAAATCCCCGGTACCCCCTAAAAACAACAACAAAGAAAAACAACTACATCTAACAAGCCTCGCATAGCTTTGAATGTGTTACATGCTTTTAATTCTCTATAAGCTAATGTGCAACTAACACCCCCCTATTTAACAGATGAGGAAACTGAGGCACGGTGCCCTTAAGCAATCTGCCCAAGGTCACACAAGTCATGGATGGAGAGCTGAGAACATCCCCACTGTCAACACAGGCCCAGAGAGGTCGGTTCCAGAAAGCAGGTACAACTGTTTCACAGCAGCCTCTGAGAAATGCCTGGAATTCAGACCACCCTGCCACGAGACCCCACTCCCCACCACCCCATAAAGGAACACACTCACTGTCCCCTCCAGCCCACCAGGTTCAATCTCAAGCTCAGCTTATCGGAGGCCAAAGGACATCGTACTGGCCCCTGCATTTTACAGACAGGAACACCTGCCCCGAGCTTGCCCAGGGCCACCTGCCCAGCCAGGGCTGGCAGAGGCGGGATGGAGCAGGGCCTCCCAGGCCAGTGTCCCCTGCCGGCCCCCAAATGGTGATGGGACCGAGCGCGAAGCCCAGGCCTGCCCCCAGCCCATCGCCCAGGCAGGCTAAATATTGTCTTGGCCTTCCTGAAATACCCATCTGCGCTAGGGTGGTTTTACAAGCTGCTAAAACCAGGGCAGTGTCCCCAGGGGAGGGAGAGCTATTCCGGGGTCGAGTCAGCAAGGGCCTGTCTGATCCCCCACAGCCGCGGCGGGCAATTCCTGGCAGCCAGCGTGGCTGGCGCCCAGGGGGAGAGGGCGAGGTCAGGCCAGCTCTGCCTGTGCCCCCTCCCCAGCACGTGCACACACGCACACACACACAGTTCCACATCTGACCCAGCCAGGTCTGGGACTGTCTAGCAGACACGAGGCGGGGCGGGGCCGCTCTGCTGCCATCCACGACCCAGCCCAGGGCCCACACAGGACAGCTCGGTGCACCCCGCCAGCCTCCGAGGAGGTGCTTTATGAATGCGCAGAGGCCGTGCGCCTCTGGCTCCCCCCTGGAACCCGCACTTGTGGCTCCCACCCCGGAGCCCAGCCACTGAGCGCTCACTACACACCAGGCACTGGGCTGGACACGGTCACTCGCACCACATTTAACGTCCACGGCCACCCTGTGGATTAGGTACCATTATCGCTGTCTCCACCTTGAGTTGGAAACAGACGCTCAGGGAGGTAAAGCCACTTGCCCAAGGGCACCCAGCCTGGAGGTGAAAGAACTGGGATTTGAACTGGGCATCCTGACTCCACAGTCCCTGACGGAACCCCTGGATTAGGCTGCTGCCCCTCTACCCAGGACTGGCTGGGGGGGTGTCCACATCAGAGCTTGTCCTTTGACGGGCATGAACAAGGGGCAGCCGTCGTGGGACACAGGCAGCCATTCCCCAGCACGGCCCATCGGCCCCAAGGAAGGCAGAGGGTGTGTGGGCAGAGCCTAGAATCTGCCCCCACCCGCCCCCACCTGCCTTGCGTCCCGGGCCACTTGCAACCCAGAGGATTTGGGGGCCCATGCCGACAACCAGGACTCAGGCCTTGGTGGAGGTCTTAGACCCACGGGGAGGCCGATGGACGCTGTGGGCTCCCCCCAGCTCAGTGTCCACGCGCTCCAGGGCACGCAGGCCCAGGGCCCCCCCTCTGTCTTGCCCCCACCACCTGGGCTCCCTTCCGGCAGGAGCCTGCAGCAGACTCGGCTTCCTGCTCCAGCCCCGGGGGAACCCAGGGATGCCGCCGAGACTTAGCTGCAAAAGCCAAGCTGCCCCTCCAGGGGCGCAGGCCCCCCAGGCGTCAGGCTGGGAGGAAGGAGGTCGAGACCCCTGCCCAGCCCCATAGCTGCCGGCAGCCCGCGGGGGCCCCGTGCCCTCGGTGACCGGGGGCCTTGGCTCTGCAACCGGAGCCGCGGTGGGTAAATATAGCGCTGCCACTCACCGGCCGAGGGGCCCTCGCCGTCCGACATGGTGCGGGGAGCCGGGCGGCCACAGGCCTGCAGGGACGCGCAGAGCCCTTGGCGGCCGTCACCCACCAGCGGGGCTGGGAGCTGCGGCCCAGCTCGGCGTCCGGCTCCTAGGCAGGGTCCCGCCCCGGCCACCCCCCTCCATGCCGGGCTGGGCAGATAAGAACGAGCTCCACTGCCAGGAGCCTGCGGGATTGGTGGATAAATCTGGGCACTGCCCTCCCCTGCCCGGCGCCTCTCCCGGGCAGCCCTGGAATGTTGCCTGAGAGGCCGCCCCCACCCCAGGCACGCGGTCAGGCCCTGGGTCCCCCAGCCTCGGGGCAGCCAGGAGCCCCTGCTCGCTCTCCCCCCAGGAGCGGTTCCACCCAGCCAGCGATGGTCATTTATGGGCATTAGGGAGACTAATGAGTGATGCCACCCATTGAGCCCGTGCCTGGTGCCAGGAGCCATGCTTGGTGCTATCAGCTCTCCCGAGCAGCCACAGCCACCGACCCCTTTTCACGGAGGGGACACAGGCTCAGAGGGGTTAATTGACCCACCCAAGGCCACACAGTCAGTCGGAGGCATGACGGGACTCTGGAGCAGGACCGGCTGTCCCCAAGGCTACAGGAGGGCGTGACCCTAGCCTTGGATGGTCTGGCAGTCCAAGAGCACTGAGCACCCACTGGGTGCTGGGGGGAAGGCAGGGGTGGAGATGGGCTCCCGGGGGGCAGCCATGTGACTCTGCCTGGCACTGAGCAATGCTCGGGAAGCAGAGGTTGAGGGAACATACTCCAGCAAGCACTTAGTATGCTCTTGCTGTGTACTTGGCTAGGTACCAACCTGGCCCCTCTCCTGGGTCTCCACAGGGTAAAGGGTAGGTCCAGCCAAGGGCCCAAGCCAGGGACTAGGGTGATGAGACAGCAGAAGGTTCTGGGGTCCTGGCCTGAGCTCCCAGCAGCATCACCCCCAGGCTGGGCATCTCCAGGCCTGTGTCACAATCCACACTCCAGTGCCCACGGGCTTGAGGTCTACTGGTCCTTCATGCAGAGACAGGGAGTATGGAGGCTTAGTGAAAGGGAGATCAGCCCAGATCAAAGAAACCCAGGAGGGCTTCCTGGAAGAGCTGGCATTAATGTCTTTGAGGAATAAGTGTGGTTTGTGGGGAAGAGGAGAGGGCATCTCAGGAAGAGGGACCCAGCCGGTACAAAGGTATGAGGTAGGAGAGGAGAAGGGGTACTCAATGGGGATGAGAGGCAGTGGCTCCCTGACGAGGCAGGAGTGTTGATACTTGTGAAAACAGAAGCATCAATGGCTAGAAGTCAGGGGAGGCTTCCTGGAGGAGGGGGCAGGTGATGGCCCCGTCAACGAGCCTCAAAGAAATGAGAGCGGACAGAGTAGCATCAGCTTTTCCATCTGCACTGAGGCCTTCCCCAGCTCAGAGACCCAGGCAGCGAAGGCAGGAGGGACGAGACCACCAGGTTTCCAAAGGAAGCCTCCTTCCACGGTTGCGGAGTCTCTGAGGACTCGCGGCCCCCACCCTAGGCCCCTGCGTGAGCTCCAGAAAGAACAGCGAAGGAACTCCATCTCAGGAGGTGGCTCCAGGCCTGCTGGCCTTTGCCGTGCTCTTCTCTTGGCCAGGAATCCTCTCTCCTCCTACTCTGGGAAGCCTTGTCTGTCTGTCCACGAGGCCTGGGCCAGGGCTCCTGCTCTGTGCCTCCGCTCCTCCAGCTCTGACTGCACAGTGCTGGAGGAGCTTGGGCCTGTCTGTGGCCACATCTAGGTTGGCTCTCACTGTTCTGCAAGGTGATGTGCTCACTGTCACTGGAGGTATGCAAGCAGGGGGCTAGACAGCCACTGGGCAGGGACCCAGTCAAGGAAGGTCAAAATGGTTGGAGTAAATGGCTTTGGGGACCCTCTAGGGCGAACAGCTCATGCTGGTTTGCCTGAAGCTTTCCCTGGGTTTGTACTGAGCATCTGGCATGCATCCTGGGCAACCCAGGGCCATTGGTCACCCTGTACCCCTCTTAGCTGAGTCTGTTTGTTTGTTTGTTTTTAAGGGAAAATAAAAGAGACAAAGCAAAACCACTCCTGGAACTTTCTCAGGATGACCTGGGGTGGTGGAAACTGCTGTATGCCTTGGGCAGGGGGGATGGGGGATGGGGGATGGAGGTAGAGTGGGGTGGGCATGGGGGGGGGGCGAATCCCACCCAGGTCAGGAAGGAGAGAAGGCAGGGTCTTCAAAACCTGCCAGGGCTTCCCAGGAATGAAGCGAGACAGTGCCAGAGAGCAGGTGGGGTGCGGGCTTTGCAGCAGTGGGGCTCAGTGGGTGGCAGCTGCATCCTCAGGGATGGGTAGGGACCAGGGAAGGGGCAGCCCAGAGCCACCTGCCCAGCCCTTTGCTCAGCCCCTCCTGTGGCGCTGCAGCTGGTATCAGACAGCGGAGGGCGTGGAGCACATATGAGCACCTGCTGTGTACCTGGCCCTTGGGCTGAGCATCACAGCCCCCACCTGGGTGTCGTCTCCCACAGCACCTGCTCTGGACCCTGGAGAGATGGGGAGCACACCTCGGAACAGATGGGGCGAGGGACCTGCCTCCGGGCCCCCACGGAGGCTGCCACTGGTTCCATCAAGGACACCGTGGGGATGGGGCGTGTCTCAGGTGGGATTCAGGAGCCCCAGGGTGGAAAATATGTGCCCAGATGAGCTCTGGGACCCAGCAAATGGAGTAGAGGGGCCACTCCTTCCATTGCACGAACCAGCTGCATAAGAGGGGGCCATGGAGCCCCCGGGCGTGTCCAGAGGTCCTCACCTTGGGGAACACAGGACAGCAACAAGGAGGGCCCCGGCCGAATGCCAACTCCCCCACCCCTCCCTGGTGACTGAGGCCATCCCCCAGCCTCAGTTTCTCCCTGGATGCCAGAGGGGTGGCACCTGCCAGGGCTGCGGTGAGAACCAGCTCCAGGGCAGAGCCGCCTTGGCGGGACATTCCTCCCTGCAGCCATCTGTCTGTCCCTGCATCCCACCCCACCTGCCGCCCAGCGTCCACCCGGCTGGAGCCGGCTCCTGCGCCACTTCCCCTTCCTGTTCCTGGCCCCAAGTCCTTCCTGTTTACTTCATTGTGGGAACAAGTGTTGGGGGGAAAAAAACACTCAGTTTCCCCTGCTCCTGAGGTCACTGCGGCCGATGGTGGGCCCACTGCACGACCGCGTAAGTGTGCGTGAGGGTGTGTGTGAGTGCAGATATGCGTGGCGATGTGGGTGAGTGCAATGCACTTGCGTGTGAGTGTGCGTGTGTGGGGGGAGTGTGTGTGACGATGTGTGGTTATATGTATGTGTGTGCATAGGAGCATGCACAGATGCGGTGTGTACATGTGCATGCAGGAGCATGTACACATGGGGGAGTGTGTGCTCATGCTGCTGTGTGTAGGTGTGTGTAGGAGCACATACACACGTCTGCACGTGTGCGTGGGGGGGACATGCGTGTGCACGGGGGATAACACACACTGCCCTCCGGCCTCTGTCAGTGCGTCCTGAAGCTCGGCCGCTCCAGCTGGGAAGAGGGACGCAGGGAGTCCAGGCACCCACTGTGTTCCTACAGCGGGACCCGGTACCCAGGAAGCTCCCGGCAGGCGTCTGCGCCTCGCTCACACCCACTCAGGGGGCACCCGTGATGGGGCAGCGGCTGCCACGGGCCAGAGTGAGCCTCGGCCCTCCCGAGGAGCCTCATGGGCTCAGGGGGCGGGCGGGTCCAGGAAGCCAGGCCCGGAAGGAAGGGCAGGGCAGGGTGGGGGCGGGTGCCAGGGAGGACCTCTCCCAGCAGGCACCATTAGCAGAGACCCAGCAGGGGAGGGGGCGGGCGGGGGCAGACGGGCCTGGAGGGGGGCGGCACGTGCCAAGGCCGGGGGCAGGGGAGCGCTCCAGCACTCGGGGAACGACAAGGTGCCTGGCAGGGGTGGGGGCACGAGAGCGCAGGCGGGCGGCCCACGTGGGTCCTTTGGTGGGGACCAGGGCGAGGGGAGGGGGCGCACATTCACTGGACCCTCGGGACGAAGTGACCACCCCATTTCATGGGGGAGAACACTGAGGCCACAGTGGACCCGGCCTGGCCGACAGCCGCCTTACAATGTGCTCGCCCGTAAGCAGCCCTCACCTGGCACCAAGCAGCCTCACCTGCTCGCCCGGCCAGAGAAAGCCTGGCTGTGGCATTCCCACCTGCTCAGCCAGCACCAGCGCTGGGAGGGAAGTGTCCCCAGTGCAAGCAAAGGGAGGAGGCACCCGAGCATGTGGGGGCCGCTGGGCCAGGGAGGAGGCCCCGGCTTCCCACCCACTTCCCCGGCCCACCTGCGGCCAGGAGACCCACATCTCCTCCCCACCCGTCCGCCTGGGTCCTGGTTTTTCTCCCGCCCCAGGGCCATGGGCCGACAGGGAGCCTCGTGGCCTTGAAGAAGGGCTGGGGGTGTCCACGGGGGATGGACCCAGGCCTCCTGGGCTGTGGAGCCCTGGGCAGGTCACTCCACCTCGCGACGTCTGGGTGAGGACGGACAGCAGGACGCAGGCCAAGGGCCTCAGTGACAACCCCGCCTGGGTCCCTCCCTCGCCACCACCTTGGGTTGCTCAGATGCCCTGTAGCTCCAGTCACGTCAGAACCACAGAGACGCTGAGACGCATGCCCGTGGTTCACGCGCAGAGGGACAGACAGAGAGCAGTCACTGCACATGCAGACACACGGGGCACATGCACGGAAAGCCGCAGGCAGGGAGCCACAGCAGCACACCCAGGCACGCACATGCAGGCACGCGCTCCCACGCTCCAGCCCAGCTCTGGGAGCTGGTTTCCTGCCCTCGCAGGCCCCTCGTCCAGTCCAGGCTCCACCAAGCTCACCTCTGCCTGGGGGGCCTTGGACAAGCCCCCTGGTCTCCAGACTCCTGGCCAGGAAAGGAGAGGCCCATCCAGCTGCACTTGTCCCTGGGGGGCAAGGGAGTGGCAGCTCCTGGGCTCCTTGAGGCCACCCCGTCCCCTCTGGAGTTCTGGGCCAAGGAGCCCCTGTCATTTGGGGTGGGGGGTGCTGCATACCAGGACAAGTGCGGCCCAGGGGGAGGGGGCTGGTGGGGAGGCCTCCTACTCTGCAGGGACAGTGACAGGGCCACCTGGGCAGGC
The DNA here is from genome assembly GCA_026826555.1 of Tolypeutes matacus. Classification (NCBI taxonomy): domain Eukaryota; kingdom Metazoa; phylum Chordata; class Mammalia; order Cingulata; family Chlamyphoridae; genus Tolypeutes; species Tolypeutes matacus. Next base: position 5,886,339 of record JAKSZT010054523.1, on the reverse strand, counting down.
CCCTCCCCTCTTGGAGCATGGGCTGTGGAATGGGGCCAGCATCACCATGATGGTGACCACTGCCCCCTCCCCCAGGGCCTCCAGGGGCCCCACCCAGGGGCGCAGGCTCAGGCCTGCCCGGGGACCCCACACAGTTGCTGTGGTTGCTGCTCCCCCCTCCCCCCATGTCCCTCCCCCACTCCAGCCTCTTGGCCCCGGGAGCCTCCCCTCCCCCCTCCCCTGCCAGGTGCCCTGGGGGCTGAGAATGGGGGCCAAGGCCACCTGCTCCTCCCTTGTCCGGCCACCTCCCACCCCTACTCTGGGCACCCCGTAATGATCACAGAACGCATGAGAGGGGGTGACGACGGGGCCACCACTGGGGACCTGGCATGGACCCCTCATCCAGTCCCCATGCCTACCGGGAACAGAGGGTCTCTCGGCAGGGGCAGCCCTGGAGCAGGACACAGTGCATCCTCATTCCGGTCCACACACACATGCACACGCACGCACACGTGCACACGCACATGCACACGCACACGCCAGGCCCCGCCCAGCACCTGGGGGCTGCCCAGGACAGGCAGCGCAGGGGAGGTGACTTGTGGCTTCCTCACACGAAAAGAAAGTGCAGGAAGAGGCTGGATTTGGGGGAGAAGCAAATGGCCTTAAAGCTGCGAGTCAAAGCAGAGTCTGGAACCCACCGACCCCACCCCCTCGCAGAGAAGTGACCCTCCCTCAGTAAGTCCCCACCGCCTACCAGAAATACCCCGTGTCCCCCCAGCTCGCCCCAGCTCGGGTTATTTTGGACATCCAAGCAGGGACGCCGCAGGCCGCCTGGAGCCCAGAGGGGGCTCTGTGCAGACAGACCATCACCCACCCCAGGGGGCTGGGACACACCCTCCCCAGGAGACCAGCCGGGAACGCGGGCTCCTGGCCCAGGAAAGCAGCCATCCACGGAGGGGATCCACGCCCGCTTGGCCCCCTCCTGCCCCGCAGGGAGGTCCCCTGGGGGGCCAGGCGCCCTGCCCCCGGCCACCCAGGAGCACCCCCCTCCACACCGGGCTTTAGGGGCCTCCTGGGCGGGCCTTAGGGACCGAAGCCACGCCCACCAGTCAAGGCTGCCAGAACCTTCCTGGGTGGCAGCTGACCCCTTTGCCACCCATAACGGCTGCCACCGAGACCCCGCGGGCTACCAGGCGACCCCGGCCTCGGCTTCCAGTCCTGGGACTCAGTGCACAGACGAAGAAAAACTCCCGGACCCTCATCGCCAGCCGCAGGGCCCCCTGTGTGTGAGAGCAGCTCAGCGCCGAGGGGCCGCGGAGCCCCCACCCCGCACAGGGCAGGCTGGCAGGGTCCCGGCCGCCCCCTCCCCTCCCCTCCCCGCCGGGCCCCGCACTGCCCCGCACTGCCCCGGCCAGAGAGGGCCGCCACCGCCGCAGGCCACAGCCAGGGAGCCGCAGGCCAGGGAAGGGGGGACCCCAGGGCCGCCCTCGGGGGGCCGCGGCGGCCGGGAACCGTGCCCGCCCCCCACCCGTCCTCTCTCGTCCTTTCTCTGCCTGGGCCTTTTCTCGCCAAGGCCGCCTCTCCCGGGGGAGGCCACGGCCGGACCTGCCCTCTCCGGGAGCGGGGACGGCACAGCGACTGCCCCGCCCCGCCCCGCCGGCCCTGGCCCCGCCCCTCGCCGGCCTCGGGACCCTCCCACTGGGGGCGGCACCGCCCGCTCTGCGGCGGCCGCGGGCGGACCAGGGAGCTGCTCCAGGGCGCCACGGTGTGGCTCTTCTGGGAACTGCACCGCCTCGCCTCGCTGGAGGTAACAAACGAGAGGCTCCTGCCAGTCACAATAACGGCTGGCACAGCTGGAACACTTGGATCGCCAGCCTCCGTGCTGAGCACGGCCCTGTGGGACGGCGCCCTCAGTTTCCCTGTCTGGGAGAGCAACTGTCTGACTGCACAGCCTTGGGTTCAGCCCCCTCCATCCGGCTGGCTGGCTGGCTGCCTGTGCCAGGCCCCAGAGGTCTGCTTCACCTGCACTGGAGGCGCCAGCCCCATTTCCCGGCCCCACCCAAGAGACTCTGATTCACCTGACTCACCCTCCCACGAAGCTCCATTTTATGGAGGAGGAAGTGGCTCCCGGGGGTCAGGAGGGTGCACTGGCCCCACATGCAGGGGGTGTGGAGCTGGGGAGGGGGCCTTCAGGCTCTGTTTCTCCCTTGCCCCTCACCCCCTCCAGCCCCTGAAGTTCCAGCACTCAGAGGACAAGACCCAGGCAGGCCTGCAGCGAAAGGGTGTGCCAAGCCCGTGGGAGGGCCACTGACTCCACAGTGGCCTCGGCTTCCTCACCTGGGAAAGGGCAGCGTGCTCAGAAGCCATCTGCTGTGGGGGTTTGAAGAAATAATGATGTGAAACCCTGAGGGATATTTGCTCAATCAAGGGACCCTAACCTCAAAGTTGCCAGGGGAGCCGACCCCTCCAGACACCAGGCTGTGTCCTTTGGCCCTTTTAGCTGGACAGTGAAAGTGGCAGGGGAAGGAGGCACTGGCCTGCAGGTGCCAGGCCCAGCCATGGCAGGACACAGAGGATGTGGACTGCGCGGGGTGGGCGCTTGGGGTGTGGATGGGAGGGAGTTGATGAACCTCAGAGAAAGGCTACAGAGGGCACGGGGGGGAGGGTCTGGGGGGGGTCACTGCAGGGCAGGCTGGGGAGCAGTGCAGGGCTGAGGGACAGTGGCATTTGGAGTGGCTGTGGGAAGAGGCAGCACAGGTCAGGGCAGTGGCAAGCAAGAGCGGGGTTTGGCCACACAGCTGGAGCTGAACCCAACACACTGTTCTCAGAGCAGGCAGGGGGTTCTGGGGTCCCCACAGGCAGGGAACTGGAAATGGAGGGGGTGTGGCAGAGCAGCTTGATAAGTGCCCGCTGGGGCCCAGGTGGATGAGCAAGGGGCTGGGGGTGGGGCAGGAGGACCCCGTCTGCAAGGAACCTGCAGGTACAGGAGGCATCCTGGGGCTGGACCACCTGCCCTGGGCTGAGCTGCAGCTACGTGTGCGGGTCCCACGTCTCACCTGGGCTGGGAAACAGACAGGTTGGGGACCTGACGTTGTTTCCTCCATCCCCAGGCTCCACCTGGACTGCACAGGTCACTTCTTCCCCTGTGCCTCCGTGTCCTCCTCTGCTCAATTGGACCATCCCTGAGAAGGATCATTCAGGATGGCAGCAAGTCCTGAGTAAGATGGCATACCTGAAGGGCCGGTGCAGATCCCTGCCTTCCCTGGTGTGGAGAAGGGGACCTTCAGGGGAGGGGAGGCTCAATCCCCAGGCAGAGGTGGGGGAGGGTGGTTTGTTCCTTCTGCACAAAATTCTGAAGGGAGAAACTTGAGGCACGTTCTCTCCCTTGGATGGGCACAGAAGACATGGCCCAGTATTCACTGCCCCCTGGTCCCCTCAGACCCTGGGGGGAAGGGACGGCGTCTCCGCCACCCCACTCCCACCCCACTCCCGGGAGGATCACAGCCTCGCCCGTTGAGGCCTGGCTCAATCGGCCTCCACGGGCCAGGCCGGGGGTGGGGAGGGCAGAGAGGGTGCTGCAGTGGGTACCAGCAGGTGTGGAGGCTGCCCCTGAGAGGGCCCGAGGGCTCTGACCTGGCGAGGCCATCTGGGGTCTCAGCACCCACTGACCCTCTCAAACCGCAGCTCTCGCAACCTGTCAGTCCTGGAATCCCAAAATGCAGTCTCCCCAGGGGTCTGCCATTACATTTCACAGAGGGGACAGGCTCCAGCCAAGCCTAGGCCCTTCAGTCACCTGGAGCAGACAGTCGTCTTCCAAGCTGGCATTGTCTGGTGGGCATTTCCAGGGTATCTGTGGGCTGGCAGTTCCCAAAGCTGTGCCAACCCTTAGAGAGACCGGCCTCGGCCTTGCCCCCATTTTACAGATGAGCAAATTGAGGCCAGAATGGGGTGACCTGGTTGGGCCATTCATTCATGCAGTCAACACATTTATTGATCATCACCTCTGTGCCGGGGCCCCGGGCGGGCACAGCAGAGTCAGAATAGAATCACGCCAGGACCTCGAGGCTCTGAAGGCCTGCAGGGTGGGCGGTCCCGTCCACGGACACTCACGATACAGTGTGGTCAGTATGGTGTTAGAGGTAGCACAGGTGACCAAGGGAACACAGACACGGGGCCCCTGGCCCCGACGGGGGCAGCAGAGAGGGCTTCCCGGAGGAGGTGACACCTGAAGAGGGCTTGAGGGGGTGAGCAAGAGTTAGGGTGTCTCAGCAGAGAGGGTGGCGGCCAGGAAGGGCCGGGGTGAAGCAGGCGGTGGCGCAGAGGGCCTGCGGGGAGCCAGCGCGGAGGGCGCCCCGGAGGAAGCGGCGGGGCGTCAGCAGGGCGGGGGCGCGGGGGGCCGGCCGCGGGGCCGCAGGGTGCACAGCACCGGGTCCAGCGGCTTGAGCGTGGCCTGCTCCTGCAGCCCGAAGCGCTGCCCGGGCACCAGCCGGAACTCCAGCCGCTGCAGCAGCTTGGCCATCACCACCTTCACCTCCATCTGTGCCGCGCGGCGTGGGGGGCGCGAGTCAGCGCGGCCGAGGCCTCGCTCCTCTGCCGCCCCCGCCCAGTGCTCCCCCAGCCGCCCCCGCCCAGCCGCGCCCCCGCAGCCACCCTGGGTGAACTGCCCCCCCCAGCCGTGCCCCTCCTACCTGAGCGAACTGCTGGCCAATGCAGGAGCGGGGCCCCAGGGAGAAGGGGAAGTAGGTGAACCGAGGCCTGTGGGGAGACAGGGGGTCAGAGGTGGGCAGCCCCAGGGCCTCCCAGCACAGCTGGGGCAGGTGTCGTCTGGAAGAACCTCTTCTGTCCCTTTCACAAATGAAGGCACTGAGGCTCGGACAGGCAGAGACTCGCCCAGGGTCACGTGTCACTGACTGGTTGGTCCGGAGTCCGGCTCTGGGCAGAGCCTGGTGTGTGCAGGGAAGGCTGTCCCCGCCCCTCTCCCCACCACTGCTCCGCGGAGCCATCGCGTTCACCCCACAGGGCCGCCACAGGCAGCCATCAGCGTCAAGGGAGGGGGTCGCTGGCCAAAGTACACGGTGTTGGTTGAGCACCGGCGTTGGCACAAGACCGAGCTGCGTTCAGATCCCACAGTAGCCCCTAACTGCCTAAGCTCAGGTCTGGGACTTCCTCCCCAACAAAATGGTCCTTGGGAAGCTAAGCGGGAGCAGCGGCTCAGACCAGAGGCGGCTGAGGCCGTTCCTCTCCCGCCAGGCCTCCATTCATGGGCAGCTCGAGGAGGGTCTTACTTGGGCGCCCCTGGGCTGAAGCGATCAGGGTTGAAAGTCAGCGGGTCCTCAAAGTACGTGTCCATCCGCCCCATGACATAGGTGCTGAACTGCCGGACAAAGGATCCCCTTGTCTCTGCTTCCAACAGTGGGCCCCCACCTGCCTTCCCCTCCCATTGGGGTGACCAGGACCAGAGTAGCTGCCCCACCCCCACTCTGCTCCACCCACCCATATGGGCAAGGGTGGGATGCCACTGGCCCCTGGAAACTCTAAAAGGAAGAAAGGGGGGTGGTCCAAGCTGTGACTGGCTGGGAGTTCTACACTGTCCCGGCTTGGTGCAGCCAGGAGGGAGAGCTGCAACTGCCCCCATTTTACAGATGAGGAAACTGAGGCTCAGAGAGAGGTTCAGTGGCTGCCTGAAGCCATCTGGCAAGTAGTGGCCAAACTAGTGAGCAAACACAGATCTGACTCTGCCAGGCCATCTGTCCCTAGGTCCCTGAAAGCTGCTGTTGTTCAAGCAAGGCCTGCTTCAGTGGGCGTGGGGTGGGGGAGCTGCAGGCACCGCCCCACCCCCAGCCTTTCTCCTGCAGCCATGGTGCCTCCTGGTGGGGCTAATAATCTGGGCCCCTGGCTCCAAGGTCCGTGCATCTGGCCTTGGAGAAGCAACATGCTTCCATAATTTGGGCCCTGGGTGCTGGCCTCTGTCTCTTCCACCCTTGTATGAATCATTTATCTGAGCCTACTCCATCCCTGGTTCTCTGTGCTGTGAGCCCAGGGAAACCAGGAGACTGGAGGGAGGACCTGGAGCTGAGCTCTAAATAGTGAGTGGGGGCATAACAGGTGGGGGTGGAGTGAGGTCAATCCAACCAGGTGCCAGGGATTTTTGCCAGATATGTGATATATATTACAGTATTGATTCTTCCCAACTAGCCGTGGGGGAGGTACCATCATCCCCTCCTTACAAGAATAAACCGAGGCCCAGGGAATGACTCAGCGAACCAGGATCAGGGCTGGGATTGGAGCCTGGGCCTTTCCACTCAAAGCCCACGTGGTGGTACCAGTGGGTGGGGAGTCAGCCACTGACTCACCCTGCTGGATGGAGGGTGAGTCATCCTAAAGAGATGGCCGTCGAGGCAAAGTGGCATTGGTACAGGATCACAAACCAGAAGATCAGTGGAGTAGTGTAAGGAGCCATGCAGGTGACACTTTGCTGTGTGTAGAGGAGGCATAGCTGAACCCTGGGGAAAGGAGGGGCTCCCCAAGAAATGGGGCTGGAGACGTATGGTTACCCACATGCTAAAAAAAAAAAAAAAGCGAATCCCAACCTTACACTGTACACAAAATCAATTCTAGGGAGTTAAGAACTGAACTTTCAAAAGAAAAGTGTAAATTTATAGAAGAAAATACAAGTGATGTCCTTTGGACCTCATGATAGGGGTTTCTGAAATAAGACAAAACAAAAGAACTAACCATTAAAAAATTAAGAACTTCAGATCGGACCTCAAAAACACCTTAACAGGAGTGTTTGAGGAAATAAAGGCTGAAAATTTCCCAACTCTTAGGAGGGACATGCATGTACATGTCCAGGAAGCACAGTGTACTCCAAACAGAATAAATCCTAACAGATTTACCCGGAAACACATACTAATCAGATTGTCAAATGCGAAAGATAAAGAGAGAATCCTGAAAGTAGCAAGAGAAGAGATACAGCACATATAAGAGAAGCTCAATAAGATGAAGTGCTGATTTCTCATCTGAAACCATGGAAGCGAGAAGGCAGTGGTATGACATAGTTAAGGTGCTGAAAGAGAAAAACTGCCAGCCAAGAATTCTGTATCCAGCAAAATTATCCTTCACAAATGAGGGAGAGATTTAACTATTCACAGATGAACAGAAATTGAAAGACTTTGTCAACAAGAGTCCTGCCCTTCAAGAAATACTAAAGGGAGTTCTGTAGGTTGAAAGGAAAAGACAGGAGAGAGATTTGGAGTAGAGTGTAGAAAGGAAGACTTATTAGTAAGTATAACTAAAAGGGTAAAAAGAGAAACAAAAATAAGATGTGACATATATAAGCCTAAAAATAAAATGGTTGAAGTACTGCCTTTACAGTAATAACATTGAATGTGAATGGATTAAACTCTCCAATTAAGAGACACAGATTGGTAGAATGGATAAAAATATGATCAATCTATATGCTGTCTCCAAGAGACTCACCTTAGACCCAAGGACACAAATATGTTCCAAGTGAAAGGTTGAAAAATGATTTTCCATGCAAGCTGTAACCCAAAAAGAGCTGAGGTAGCTATACCAATATCTGACAAAAGAGTTTAAATGCAAAACTGTTGTAAGAGACAAAGAAGGGCACTATATATTAATAAAAGGGACAATCCACCAAGAAGAAAGAATCATCATAAATATTTATGTACCTAACAGGGGGCCCCAAAATACATGAGGCACACACTGGCAAAACTGAGGGGAGAAATAGATACCTCTGCAATTATAGGGCAGGATCACAATATACCACTCTCAGCAAAAGACAAAAAATCTTGATAAGAGAATCAATAGAGAAACAGAGATCTTGAATAATACATTAAAGGAACTAGACCTAACAGACATTTACAGAACATTGCACCCAAAAACAGCAGGATATACATTCTTCTCAGGCACTCATGGATCATTCTCCAGGATAGACCACATGTTAGGTAAGAGAACAAGCCTCAATGAATTTAGAAAGATTGAAATTATACAAAGCACTTTCTCTGACCACGTGAAATGAAGCTGGAACTCAATAATGGGCAGAGAACTGGAAAATTCACAAATATATGGAAGTTAAAGAACACACTCTTAATCAGTGGGCCAAAAAGGACACTGCACGAGAAATTAGTAAATATCTCAAAGTGAATGAAAATAATATATCAAAACTTATGGGATGCAGCAAAGGGAAATTTATAGCCCTAAATGCCTACATTTAAAAAGAAGAAAGAGCTAAAATCAAAGACCTAACTGTCCATTTGGAGAAAGAAGAGCAAACTAATCCCATAGCAAGCAGAAGGAAATAAATAACAAAGATTAGAGCAGAATTAAATGAAACTGAGAATAAAAAAGTAGAGAGAATTAACAAAACCCAAAGCTGCAATTTTTAGAAGATTAATACAATTGACAAACCCTTAGCTAGACTAATAATGAAAAAAGAGAAGATGCAAATAAATAAAATCAGAAACAAGAGAGAGGACATCACCACTGACTCCACAGAAATAAAAACTATCATAAGAGGATACTATGAAAAATTGTATACCAACAAATTGGGCAACTTAGATGAAATGGATTAATTTCTAGAAATACATGAACAACCTACACTGATGAAAGAAGAAATAGAAGACCTCGACAGACCAACTACAAGTAATGAGATTGAATCAGTCATCAAAAACTTCCCAACAAAGAAAAGCCCAGGACCAGATGGCTTCAAGATGAATTCTACCAATCATTCTGAAAAGAACTAACACCAATCCTGCTCAAACTCTTCCAAAAATTGAAGAGGAAGGAACATTACCTAACTTATTCTGTGAAACAAACCACCCTAATACCAAAGCCATATAAAGATGCTACGAGAAAAGACCAATCTCTCTAATGAACTTAGATGCAAAAATCCTCAACAAAATACTTGTAAACAGAATTCAACGACACATTAAACGAATTACACACCATGATCAAGTGGGTTTTATCCAAGGTATGCAAGGATAGTTCAACATAAGAAAGTCAATTAATGTAATCACCACATTAACAGATTGAAGGAGAAAAATTACATGATCATCTCTACCGATGCAGAAAAGTCATTCAACAAAATTCAGCATCCTTTCTTGATAAAAACACTATGACAGATAAGAATAGAAGGAAACTATTATATATATGCCTCTAAGGGGCATATATTTATAACAAAACAAAACAAAACAAAAAACAAAACCAAAAAACCCCCAGCTGACATCATACTCAATGGTGAAAGGCTAAAAGCTTTCCCTCTAAGATCCAGAAGAAGATGGGCCACTATCACTATTTTTATTCAACATTGTGTTAGAAGTTCTTGCTAGAGCAGTTAGGCAAAAAAAAAAGGTACCCGAATTGGAAGAAGAAAAACTTTCACTTTTTGCAGATGACATGATTCTATATATATATAATGTCCTGAAAAATCTACAACAAAGCTACTAAAGCTAATAAATGAGTTTGGCAAAGTGGCAGGATATAAGATCAACATGCAAAAATCAGTAGAGTTTCTATACACTAGGAATGAACAATCTGATGAGGAAATCAAGAAAAAATTCCATTTACAATAGCAACTAGAAGAATCAAATATCTAGGAATAAATTTAACTAAGGATGTAAAAGACATGTACACAGAAAACCACACAACATTGTTAAAAGAAATCAAAGCAGGCCTAAATAAATGGAAGGACATTCTGTGTTCATGGATTGGAAGACAATATTATTATGATGCCAATTCTGCCCAAATTGATTTACAGATTCAATACAACACCAATAAAAATTCCATCAGACTTTTTTTTTAGGTACTGGAGGCTGGGGATTGAACCCAGGACCTCGTATGTGGGAAGCCAGAGTGCAACCACTGAGCCACATTGGCTTCTCTGAGTTGGTTTTTTCATTTGATTTGCTTTTTGTTCATTTTTGTTTTTTCAGGAGGTACCGGTAATCAAACTGGGACCTCCCACCAAGTGGGAGGCAGGAGCTCAACCACTTCAGCCACATCTGCTCCCCTATCAGCCTTTTTTTTTTTCTTTCAGAAATGGAAAAACCAATTATCAAATTTATTTAGAAGGATAAGGGGTCCCAAATAGCCAAAATCATTTTGAAAAAGAAAAATGCAGTTGGAGGATGCACACTACATAACTTTAAAGCATATTACAAAGCTACAGTGGTCAAAACTGTATGGTATTGGCACAAGGATAGGCATATTGACCAATGGAACCAAATTGAGAGTTCAGAAATAGACCCGCACATCTACTGCCAATTGATATTTGACAAGGCTATTAAATCCACTCAACTGGGACAGAAGTCTCTTTAAGAAATGGTGTTGGAAGAACTGGATATCCATATCCAAGAGAATGAAAGAGGATCCATATCTCACACCCTATATAAAAATTAACTCAAGATGGATCAAAGACCTAAATATAGGATCCAGGACCATAAAACTCCTAGAAGATAATGTAGGGAAACATCTACAAAATCTTGTGGCAGGCAATGGTTTCATAAACTTTATACCCAAAGCATGAGCAATGAAAGAAAAAATGGGACTGCCTCAAAATTAAAAACGTTTGTGCTTCAAAGGAATTTGTTAAGAAAGTGAAAAGGCAGCCTACTCAATGGGAGAAAATATTTGGAAACTACATATTCAATAAGGGTCTAATATCCAGCATATGAAAAGAAATCCTATAATTCAATAATAAAAAGACAAACAACCTGATGGGCAAAAGACTTGACCAGACACTTTTCCAAAGAGGAAATACAAATGGCTAAAAAGTACAGGAAAAGATGCTCAACATCACTAGCTATTAGGGAAATGCAAATCAAAACTACAATGAAATATCATTTCACACCTACTAGACTGGCTGATATTAAAAACAAACAAACAGAAAACTACAAGTGCTGGAGAGGATGTGGAAAATGGGAACACTCGTTCACTGCAGAAGGGAACGTAGAATGGTGCAGCCACTGGGGAAGACAGTTCTTGGTTCCTCAGGAAGCTAAGTATAGAATTGTCATATGATCCAGCAATCCTGCTACTAGGTATAAACCCAGAAGAATTTAAAGTAGGGACATATATATGCGCACCAATGTTCATCACGGCATTGTTCACAATTGCCAAAAGATGGAAGCAACCCAAATGTCAATCATCAGATGAATGGATAAACAAAATGTGGTATATACATATGATGCATTAGTATTCAACTATAAGAAGGAACACAGTACTGATGCATGCAACAACATGGATGATCCTTGAAGACAGTACGTTGAGTGAAATAAGCCAGACGCAAAAGGATAAATATTGCATGATCTCACTGATATGAACTAAGTATAATGAGCAGACTCATGGAGATAGAGTCTGAAAGATAGGTAACCAGGAAATAGAAGGTGACTAGAGAATGGTGAGCTGATACTTAATCTGTGCAGAATTTATAATTAGGTTGATTATAATGGTTTGGAAATAGATGGAGGTGATGGTGGTGCAGCAAGTGAGTGCAATTAATGCTGAACTGTATGTGTGAACATGGTTGAAAGGGGAAGTTTTGGGTTGAACATGTTGCTAGAAGGAAAGCTAGAGGCTAAAATAGGGGACTGTATAACACAGTTAATTCTGGGGTGACCAAGGATTGTAGTTAATAATAGAAATACTAAGAAAGTTCTTTCAGGAGCTATAACAAAGGTATGTCTCTAGAACAGGGTGTTGCTAGTAGGGTGGTATATGGGGGAAATGCACTAAAGCATACTTCTGTGGAATATGAATGTATTCTTGTTGTCATAGGTATGTTTTTTGGATAGATAGAGGCCCACACATGAGCTAACTTCCATCCTTGGGAAGTCCTGCTACTTCCTCAAATAAGATGGCAAAAAGCTCTGGAATATATAAGACTTGCCTAATAAAAGAAAACAGGCCAATATGCCAAGCCCTTAATCTTAATGCTTGCACTGAGGAACCTTATTCCTGTAAAGATGAAACTAAGCCTAATTATAATTAGTGCCTAAGAGTTACCTCCTGAAAACCTCCTTGTTGCTCAAATGTGGCCTCTCTCTAAGCCAAACTCTGCAAATAAACTCACTACATTCCCATTGATGTGGGACATGACTCCTGGAGGTGAGCCTCCCTGGCACCGAGGGATTATTACCAAGCCTAATCAGTGACGCATTTGGGAAAAGACCTTGGCCAAAAGGAGGAAATATTAAATGAAACAGAGTTTTTTATGGCTAAGAGATTTCAAAGTGAGTCAGGAGGTCATTCTGGAGGTTATGCTTATGCAGGTCCCAGGCAGCTCTCACAAACTGCCACAAAAAACAACACCTCAAACAAAAGTTCTCCTGAGGGCTCTAGGGACGTCTGGACACCACAACAAGGTAAACAGCCTCATGAAATCAACACTTCCTCTGTGGGCCCTATTTGGAAATATAAGAAAATCTACTCCCCAATATGATGTAGCTACACTCATGTATAAATCCCCTAATCATGATTCTTCTACTCCTTTTATTTGAACCTATAATTTTCAATGTACCTGTTAAATATATTTCTCAGAGACTTAAATCTTTGGATTTTTCATATGCTAGGTGAGCCCTGAAGCCCAGCAGTTATGCAGCCAACTCCTACTCTCCAGTTCTTCAGGCTTGCCCTGCACAAGCTACAAAACTATGATGATGGGCATGTCCCATCCCCAAAACTAAGAGTATCTTCAACTGCAAGCAAACAATTCCTTTCCTCTGCCCCATAATATCCAAGTCCCCTCTCAGTGTGAAGCAGTCAGAGCAGACAGCATCGAAATCCCTCAAGATTGAGAGGGGGGAGTGTAACCAGGGACCAAAGCAGATTTATTGTTATTGTAGTTATTACTACAATACGTTGTCTTAATGGAGTAACTTGTAATATTGATATAAAAAATAAAATAAAATAATGAAATAAAATACACCTTAACAAAGACAAGCCACAAATCTTTGGTTTGGAGAAGACATTTGTAGCAAATAGAACTGACGAAGGATTACAAAATGAATTTTTGTAAAGCCCTGATTATCAGTAAGAAAGGATAAAAGACCCGAGGGGATGGGAGGATGAACAAACACCCCACAGATGAGTGTGAAGCATCACCAATGATCAGGGACGTGCAAATCAAGACACAGAGATACTATTTTGCACTGGTTTAATTGGCAAGAGCTCGGCCACACTGAGTGCGGGAGGATGCCAATCCCCAGGCTGTCCCCTGCATTGCTGGCTGGCACCTGGGTTAGCACAATCTAGTCTGTAAAGGTGACATCGTACACCTTACAAGCCCGCCACTCCCTCCTGGTGTATGCCCAGGCCTGCAAACGTGCACCAGGACGCAGGGACAGACACGCTCACAGCAGCACCGGTGTTCCCGGAACCCTCTCAAACGCCCGTGGGCCCCAGAGTAGGGGAGTGGTGGTGGGAGAGCGGCACAGCAGCGTGTTGCACGGCAGTGGGGAGCGGGTGAGCAACAGCACACTTAAACCTAGCCAGCGTTGCGCCGGGCAAAAAAGCAAGCCCCAGCACATGTTGCTGTGGTAGTGCACACGCGTGATAAAACCGGAAAGGCAAGGGGATGGCAAACACAAAGTTAGGACAGCAACTACTCCTGGGGGAAGCAGAGGGATGGGGCGGGGCAGGACGCACATGCACTTGATTATATTCCAGTTGGGGGGTGGGATGGGTTTAGGGGAGCTCGTTATGAACAAGGGCATGCCTGAATGAGTGAGTGAGTGGGTAAGTAAGCAGACGCAATTTTAAAGAGCACTATGGGAGCAGGTCAGCCCTGGGGGGGTGGAGGATAAGATGCTGTGGAAGGGGCTGCAGAGAAGGAACTAGGACAGAGGCAGGTCAGATGTGAAACTGGGCACACCCCATGTCTGCCCCGCTGGCTGTGTGACCTCAGGTCAGTGGCCTGACCTCCCAGAGCCTCAGTGTCCTCGGTTGTTAATGATCCCTCCCTTCCAGAATGATCTCCCGTAAATTTACACAGGACAGCGGGGAGGAGGAAAAGGAGAATTGTGGCTCAGATAACAAGGCACACGGCAGCCTGCCCAGCCCTGTGCCACGGACCTCCCCAACCTCCATGGAGAGACCCCCAAATCGGCCACACTGGGAGCAGGCGGGCCTCCCACCCTGGGGGTTCCCAGGGTGCCCACGCACCAGGAGTGGGGTGTTGCCGGGGACTCTGACCCCGTCAATCAAGGTCTCCTCCTCCAGCCGGCGAAAGGTGCCCCACGCCGGGGGGTACAGCCTCAGCGACTCTTTGAGGACCTGCAGCAGCCGCGGGGAGGCAGGCAGCAAGCCAGGCAATCGAGGGATGTGCCCAGGCCCCCCTGCTCCCACCCACAGGGCTGAGTGCGCCCCCGGATAGTTCCACCCATGTCCCAGACTGGGTCCCAGGCCCACCCCAGGACTTCACCTTCATGCCCAACCCCTCTTAAGAAAAACGGGGAAACTGAGGCCTAGAAGGAGAAGGGAGTTGTGCAAAGCCACAGTGGCAGAGCTGGGATGGGGACCCAGGCCTCCCTCTGAGCCAGGGCTCCTGCCGCCCCAGAGAACCACAGAGGGGCCAAACCATGCCTCCAGCAGAGCTGGTCCTGGCATGGAGAGGTGTCGGCTGAGCCTGGGCTCCCTGAGGTAGGCTGAGCCTGGTTCCCTGGGGCAGGCTGAGCCTGGCTCCCTGGGGCAGGCTGAGCCTGGCTCCCTGGGGTAGGCTTAGGGCTTATGGAACCCAGGCCTAGCCAGGAAATGCACCACAGCAGTCTTTACTGAAGGGCTGGTTTCCGCACCCGGCTGCCCAATTGGGCCCTCTGGGGAGCCTTAACATGCCGCCACCCAGGTCCCGCCCCCCCATGGTTCCGCTGTCATGGATCTGGAGGTTAAATCTCCCAGGTGCTTGCCATGTGCAGCAAAGTGTGAGAACGGCTACGCTGAAGGATACAGGAAGGCAGCAGGCCCGACTCAGGAGTCTCTGCCCCCTGTCCAGAAGCTTCTCTCCTGTGCCCCACACCTGGGAGAGGTACTGCAGTCTCCCCAGGTCCTCGCAGTCAAGCTGCCGCTTAGACCCGATGACCTCATCCACCTCGGCCTGGAGCCTGTGGGTGAAGACAAAGAAGGTGAGTCTCCAAAGAGATTTGCCCCACATTGGTTTTAAGAATGGGGGTGGGCAGAATGGGAGAACATAGTTGCAAATCATATATCTGATAAGAGTTTATCATCCAGAGTCCATAAAGACCTGCTACAGCTCAAAAACAAAAATACAACCTAATTTAAAAATGGGCAAAGGACTTGAACAGACATTTCTCCAAAGAAGACATACAAAGGGCCAATAAGCACATGAAAAGATGCTCAGCATCATGGGCCATTAGGGAAATGCAAATAAAAACCACAATGAGATACTTCTTCACACACATCAGGATGGCTATTATTACTGGAAAAAAAAAAAAGGAAAATACAAAGTGTTAGTGAGGAGGCAGAGGAACTGGAAGCCCTGTGCAATGCTGTTGGGTGTAAAATGGCACAGCCTCTGTGAAAAACAGTACACTGGCTCCTCAGAAAGGCAAACACGGAACTGCCATTTGGCCCAGCAATTCCACTCCTAGGCATAGACTCCCAAAATTGAACGTGGGGACTCAAACAAATATTTGCACATCAGTGTTCATATTCACTATTGCCAAAGGATGGAAACAACCCACGTGTCGGTCAACCAACACACAGAAAACAAAACGTGGTATAGACACGCAATGGGATGTCACTCAGCCACAAAGAGGGACGAAGTTCCGATGCGTGAGTCAGTATGGAAGACACTTGAAGGCATCATGTTGAGTGAAATAAGTCAGACACAAAAGGACAAACATTATATGATCTCACAGATATGAAATGATTAGAATAAGCAAATTCCTAGAGCCAGAAACTAGAATCCAGGTGACCAGGGGCCGAGACAGGAGTGGGGAATGGGGAGTTAGGCCTACATTGTGCAGAGCCTCTGTTTGGGGTGATGAAGAGTTTTCGTAACGTGAGGTAACGTTGAGAAAGTAAGGAAGAGCACGGAACTGTGTATTTGAATGCGGTTAAAAGGGGAGATTTTAGGTTGGATATATGTATTTTTAAAAAACAGCATAGGACAACAACACAAACAGAACTCTAATATAAACCGTGGACTCTAGTTAATAGTAAAATTATAATAATATTCTTCCATGAGTTGTAACCAAAGTTGTTGTAATAGATGTGCCCCATTAATGCAAGGTGTTAACAGTGGAGGGAGGTGGTTTACGGGGACTCTGTAAGTCCCACATGATTTCTCTAGGAACCTACAACTTCCCTAATAAAAAGAAAAACACATTATGCCAAGTGAAATAAGCCAGACACAAAAGGACAAGGATTGAATGATTCTACTTTTTTGAGATATCTAGAACAAGCAAATTCAGAGAGACAGAAAGTGTTACCAGGTATGGGGACATAGAACGGGGAGTTTCTGCCTCACGGGTACAGAGATTCTGACTGCGGTGATGAAAAAGTTCTGGTAATGGACGGTGGTGCTCACAGGACAAGATCGTGAATTTTAACTAATACCACTGAATTGTACACTTTAAAATGGTTAAGAGAGGAAATTGTATGTTATGCATATGCTACCACAATAAATTTTTTTAAAGGGGTCGGGGAATGGAAGGAAGCACGAAGGATGAGCTGTGGGGTTTCCCATTTGCAAACACTGCCCTGCCCTATCGTTAAATACATCTAGCTCCTGCCACTTCCAAACCATAATGCCTGAGCAATTTGGAAATATGTCGCAGGGGCCTGAAAATATTCACCCTCCATGATGTGTTTGCCACTTGGAATCTGCTGTAAGAAATAAAACACATGGGAAGCGAATGTGATTCAAGAAATTGAACTCCCACCTACCACATGGTCCCAGGTCCCAGGTTTGGTTCCCAGTGCCTCCGAGAGAAGATGAGCAAGACAGTGAGCTGACACAACAGGCTGGCATGATAAGCTGATGCAACAAGATGATGCAACAAAGAGACACAAGGAGGAAAACACAATGCAAGACACAACAAAGCAATCGCTCAAGCGATTAGGTGCCTCCCTCCCATATGGGAGGTCCTGCATTTGATTCCGGTGCCTCCAAAGAGAAGACGAGCACACAACGAACGGACACAGCAAATGCAAAAGGGTGGTGGGGGGGAATAAATAAATAAAATTCTTGGAAAAAAAAAAGAAATAAAACACAACAGAGAACAAGGCCAGTGCGTGCCCATCGCGGCCTTACAGCAGCCGCAGCTGGAAAAGGCAGCACGTGCGTACAAGGACGCCAGTTAAATAAACTTCAGGACGAGCGCTGGTTAGAATAATACACAGCATTGACAGTGAATTTGGGAAGGAGTTACAATAATGTGGGGTGATGTTGTGAAAAATACCCTGTGAATAAAAGCCAGCCAGGGAAGCGGCTGTGGCTCAATCAGTAGGGCTCCCGTTTACCATATGGGAGGCCCCGGGTTCGGTTCCCGGGGCCTCCTGGTGAAGGCAAGCCTGCCCGCACGGCGTGGTTGGCTGACCCAGCGAGCACAAGCAGCAAGGGAGGGATAAATGAATAAATAAATAAAATCTTTAAAAAAAAAAAAGAAAAAAAAAAAAAGCCAGCCAGGCATCGGATGGCGAAGAACACCCCAGAGTCATGGGAGCAGTGACAAAAAGACGGTGAACAAAGAAATCCAGTGGTTAACAGGGAATCACCTCTGGCTGGCGGGGCACCATGGCGGGTTTTTTAATTAATTTGCACGCTTTCTGCTTTTTCTGATTTTTAAAATAAAGGGCATAGTACTAATACCAGTTTATATTCTTCAGCCTCCTTTCTGGTCTGCTCGTGTATGCTGCCGATGCCTGACCATTGCAGTCCAAGGCCTCCCCCTCCCCAGGGATCCCCCACCGGCCTGTGCCTTCCCACAGTGTTTTCACATGTGGCTCAGGGGGGCTACGCAATGGTTCTGGAGGGAATTGCATGCCATGCATTTTATATTTAGGGAAACCGAGGCCCAGCTCAAATGCCGCCTCCCCAGGGATGCCCTCATCTGTCCCTCTGGCTGAAGACGCGCTCCCTCAGCTGTGTCCTCAGGGTCGGCCTCTGGCCAGGTGCGGGGGACTGACGGGGGAAAGAGCCATGTGTGAACCCTGCCCTCGGGGAGCTTCTGGCCTCATGGCTGAAAGAGACTTAGAGCAAACAGTTCCAGAAGAACATACACCCATGAGCCGGGACGAGGCTGGGAGGGAGACAGCAGGGTGGCAACGTCAGGGCTTGGAGGAGGCTTCCCTGAAGGAGGAGGAGGAGGAGTGGCGTTCTCCAGGAGAAGAGCTTCCAGAAGCAGAAGCAGCACGTACAAAGGCCCCGGGGCAAAGGGAAGCAGGACACGTTTGGTAGCCCTCTGGGAACACGACCTCAGATAAGCCCATTGCCAACCCTCAGGGCAGCCCCCTCACCTTGCCACGATCTCGGGCTGGCGTGACAGCTCCATCACCGTGAACGCCAAGTGGTTGGCTGAGGTCTCGTGACCTGTGGGAAAGGAGGAGGACGGCAGCTCCACGGGGGCCACTGAGGCCCGGAGCCCTTCCCAGCAGTGCGGCCTGCAGGTGGGAGGAGGTGGAACCCCCTCTGCACCCCCTCACGGGCCTGTGCAGTCGTGTGGGTGGCCTTTGCTCCCCACACTGCACGAAAAGTCTCTTCCTCAGACCATCTTCTTAAGCCTTGCCCGGCCCGGGAGGGACAGTCATGCCCGTTTGTGGAAGAGGAAGCTGGGCTGGAGGGGAACGTGGCTCTCGGGTCACGCAGCAGCAGGAGCAGAGCTGCGGCTCCGGTCAAGACTCTGGGCCCGAGGCGTCCCAGGTCGGGTGTGGACACACCGCCAGTGCCCGCGAGGGCCCAGTGGCAGGGAGCGGAGCTGGTTCAGGAGGTCAGGCCAAGCTGGTAGAGGCACATTCCCCCAGTGTGGCCTGCGGTGAACCGTCCACAGGGTGTGGCTACCTGGGGGTCACCGTCCACTGCCCAGGAAAGGAGCCTGGGTGGGCCAGCTCGAAGGTGGGACAAGGGACAGAGCAGGCCCCTGGAGGAGCTGCCTCTGGCTCCTGGGCCAGCCGCCCGACAGCCACCAAGCACCTTCCAGCCTTGCAGGCAACGGCGCCAAGTCTTGCCCCGGCCCTCACTGTTGCCCCAGCTCAGCTCTCCTGGGGCGCCTGCACCTGCTTCTCCCCACCTGGAGGGCCCACCTCGCACACCTGGCAGACCTTCTCAGCCTTCACCACACTCTTGCCCAAAAGGCAGGCATCAGGGGTTGAATTGTGTCCCCCGAAATATGTGCTCACGCCCTACCCCCTGTCCCATGAATGGGACCTTATTTAGAAAGGAGGTCTTAAAAGATGAGGCTTAGGGCACGAGAGAAGACAGCCGGGTGAAGGGGCGATGTCATAGAGCACCAGGGGTGGCAGGCAGCTGCCAGAGGCCGAAGAGGAAGGCTCCTCACCTTGAACTTGGGCGTCCCACCTCCAGGGCTGTGAGACGATGCGCCTTTGCTGTTTTAAGCCCCCCAGCCTGTGGCACGTCAATGGAGCACCCCTGGGAAACTAAGCCTGCAGCCTTGCTCACTTCCTCCTCTGGAAACCATGGCCCAGCAAGGCTCCCAATCGTTAATTGTCTGTCTGTCTGTCTGTCTGTCTGTGGACCTCCGTGTTAGACTGTGAGCCGTTGCCGCATCCTGTTTGCCCTCGTCATTCGGTCCCCTGGGCCCCGGGAGCCCGCAGGCCAGCGACACCACGCAGGCCCTCACTCACGGCGCCCACCGGCCCCGCGTAAACATGCAGTGCCACACCGTAAGGCGTGGGGGGAAGAGGAAGCCTGGGCGCCCGGGAGGGCTCGCCGCGGGGCCTGCTGGGGTCTGGGCGACCACAGAGGGCTTCGGTGAGGAAGAGGCCTCTGAGGGGATTTAACGGTGAAGAGGCGTTCTCTAGGTGGAGAGGGGCCCTCAGGAAATGGCTGCAAGATAAAGCTGGGAAATCGTTTAGGCCCTTTTTGGGGAGGCCTTTTTGTGTTAGACTGATGAAGGCCTCCCCAAAATTCTGAGGGAGGGGGCCCCTGGATTCACATGGCCGGGCTCTCCTGAGCCCAAAGAGCCAGCTTCACAAATCCCCACAATGGCCAGGCTCCAAGAGAGCCTCCGGGAGCCCCCCAGGCTGAGAAAGGGCTGGGGATCCCCACCCCATCCCACCCTGGGTCCTGAGGCAGAACTCCGGGAGCACGCGCAAGCAGCCTAAAAAAACCTCTCAAGGTCAGGAGATCGTGTCTGCCCAGCTCTGCACCCTCGAAGCTACAAACCAGCAATGAAGAAGGTGACGAAGTTGTCCAGCAGAATCTCTTCGTCCTGAGCCCCCTCCTCAGCTGAAAGACAAAGGAGGGTCTCAGTCCCCTAACAGCTGATGTCCATGACTCTGCGGACCCCTCGCTCCTTTCCCCGTGTCACAAAGTGGCCAAACGCCTGTCCCTTCCCAAGCCGGGCAGAGACAACTGGAGCCGGAGTGGCCAGCAACCTGCCGGGAAGCCCCCCGTGCCCGCCCCTGCGCCCCAAAGCCCTCGAGGGAGACTGCACACCTTTGAGGATCTGCGTGAGGATGTCCGCAGGGACGGCCTCCCCCCGCTTCAGGGCCTCGCGGCGGCGCTGGACCCAGTCCTTGCCCACCTGGCGCAGGAAGCGAATGCTCTCCCGGATCTCACGCAGCTGCTTCCGCCGCCCTGGCAGAAACTAGACAAGGTTCCAGCACAAGATGGCTGACCCAACACACACGTTTCAGCCCCCTCCTCCCGACTCCAGAATGACTTTAGAAAGCCACAGCAGTTCTGGCAAGTCGGGAGGTTGGAAGGATGCAAGAAAATTCTAGAAGAGATAAAGTAGCCAGGGAGACTAGATGGAGATGGCCAACTGGGCCCAAGCATCAACTTCCCCATCCTACACCAAATCCCTAGAAATTATGGGGGGGAAATGCCTTAAAAAGTCTCCGTGGAGTATTGAAAAATAAGAAGGGATCCCCAAAGGATGGAAGCAGTTACAATTCCATCAAAAGAGGAAACCATAACTAGAGAGAAGTGAAGTGGAATCAACTGCTGAGAGGTTGGGGTGGCACCGAGGGGCTGCAGGTTCAGAGGTTGAAGTCCCAGGGAAGAGGGGGCCCTGGGCATCTGTCTGGAGATCAACTCAGGTACCACTCTCCCCACCTTCTTCCTTCTTCATGCCTGGAACAAGTATGTGATAGCTGGAGCTGGAGCAGCCATCTTATGACAATGAAGTGATATGCTGAGTACGGTGGAACAGAAAGACAAAAACAGGAACATCTGACATTGTGGAGCCATTAAAGCCATGCCAGATGGCCTGCTTTGAGGATCATTTTAAGTGAGAGAAAGATGAACTCCTAATTTAGTCAAGCCACTTTGAATTGGGGCCTCTGCTCTAGGTGATGAATACAAAAATCCTAATTGATTCAGAGGGTAAATTAAGTCACTTCAGACATATAGCAGATCTCAAAGCACACTCTTAAGGATCACTGGAGGAGGTGCTTCAGCAAAAGAGGGCAACACAAGCTACGGTGCCCGGTCACTGGAGGAGGGGCTGAAGCAGTACCTTTGCCAGGGTGTTGCGGGATGCAGTGATACCCTCTAACATCACTCTCACTGCCTGGGGTAGAGGTTTCTGGGCATCCAACAGCATGCTGGTCTCCATCCCGAAAGCTGCCTGGGGGAGAGAGAAAGGCCAGGTCATGCCTGGGGGGTGGAAGGCCAGCAGGTCCAGCACGGAGCCCGACACTGGGCGGCTGGAGAGCCAGGCCCAGGGCTGAGCATTTACGTGCATCATCTTGACACTTTACAACAGCCTGGGGTATTTCCAACCCCATGGGATGTTGTGAGGATTAGGAAGCACATAGTAGCTACTCAATAAACCTTGGTTTCCTTCCTTGACTAGATGCATTTCCCCTGATATACACCGTCTCCACAGAGCTTCACCGTGACTTGTCTGACTAACAACGAGAATAACATGTCTTCACTGGGGCCCTAACTTGAGCGTTCCTGGTCTGCCTTTATTTGGGATCACCTGGGCCACCGTGGGGTAGGCCGGGGTGAAGAGCCCTGTGCAGGGTGGGGAGGCAGGGTCTGGGCTCAGGGAAAGGCAGACCTGACATTGGGTCCAGTCCTGCTCCTCTTGGGGACTGCTTCCAGCACCCCCACTCTCACACTAGGCCACTTTGCATATTTAATGAGAGGAAACATAGGCACAGAGAAGGGCCCATTGGCACACGGAGGAGAGGAGGAAAGGACGGAGGACGAGCACAGGGGAGAGGGCCAGTGCTCATCCGCCCGTCACCTTGGCCAGGATGTCCATGGTGGTGCAGGTCAGCATGTCCTGCATGGACACTGGGGTCTGTCCGTCCGCCTTGGCTTCCAGAATCTCCACCAGCTGCTCAGCCTTCTCGTTGAACGTCTCCATCAGGCTAACCAAGGAGCTGGGGAAGCAGCAGCGCTGTCAGCGGCCATGGGAGCCAGCCCCATCCTGCCAGCCGTCCTGCCGGATGGTCACTGGTGCTGCGGGAGGGTGCGCGGCCCCCCAGGCCCCTTCCAGCCGGGCTGGCTTCCCCGAGGGGCCCAGCCGACAGGTGAGGGCTGCAGGCACCGAGCTAAGCCCCAGGATTGCACCTTTCTCCTCCACTCACGAGGGGTGCCGTCCCGTTGACTGTCATCGTGATTCCACATGTCCTCTGCTACTGCAGCCCCCTCACCTCTGACCTCAAGGGGACATGGCAGTACAGAAACTCCAGGGAACAGGGAAGGAAAGAAGGAAAGGCCTGTGGGCTTCCTGTACCCGTGCCGGGAGCCACCCTGGTACGTCCTACCTCTCCGCTCAGCTGCCCACGCTCCTTACCTGCCCCACCCAGGCCTGCGTCCCCAGCCTCGTTTTCCCATTTCACTCCTTCTCGTTGAGCAACCACAGGGCCCAACTGTACACGGAAACGAGTCCTCAGGTGCCACCTGCAGCCCAGGGCGCCCAGCGCACAGCACTCCCCGCCCTGGGACAGCCCACCCGGCATGTCTTCCAGGCACAGAGCTTGGAAAGCGGTCTGGAGGGTGCGATCCAAACTCATGGAAATGGTGACCCCGAGGGAGTCCATTATCTGTTTCTGGATTGTCTGAATTTTTACTAGAATAACGTGATTCTTTAGTAATTAAAAGTAATTTTAATGCCAACTGTTTTAATGTTACTGTTATGGATTGAATGGTGCTGCCAACAAAGCCCTAACCTCTGATTCCATAAATGTGACTCCATTTGGAAATAGGATCTCTGAAGATTGGTTAAGAGGAGGCCAAACTGGATTAGGGTAGCAGTGGAAACTTCTACTTCTAAGGAGAGGAAATCTGGACAATCAGAAGGAGACAGCGAGAGACAGAGAGACGGCCACGGGGCGGAGGCAGAGGTCTCAAGCCAAGCAGTGCCGCGGCGGCCGGCCACCAGAGCCGGGACAGGAATGGAACGGCCCAGCTGACACCGGGATTTCTGACTTCCAGCCTCCAGAACCGTGAGACCATGAAGATCTGTTGCTTTAAGCCAACTAGTGTGTGCTATTTTGTTACAGCAACCCTGGCAAACTAAGACAGACACTGGCGATCTAGTACGCTTGACTGTCAAGAGCAGGTGGGTGTTCTTCCTTCCATTCTTATTTCTGCAGCTCCCTGGAAACTATTTCCACGTATGTTTTCACGATTCCATTGTGGGCGCTCGGTCCCTAATGTTTGCACCTGCACGGGGGCCTCAGCCTCGGGGCCCCCTGGGCCGTGCCGTCTTCTCCCTCCTTTGCCTAATCATGCCCCTGCTTTCCTCTCTCCTTCTAGCCTGGATGAGGCCCCTCAGAGGACGCCCACCCCACGCCACCCACCCCAGGCCACCCACCCTGCGGCAGCTCCGCCCACCTCTGCCCCGTCCCGCCCACCCCTGGCCCCGCCCACCTCCGGCTAAAGGCCAGGTCCATGACTTTCCGCTGCTTGTGCCAACGGTCGTAGTCGCATTCCGACACCAAGCCATGGCCAAATAGTCTGCAGGAGACAAGGCACTTGAGGCCCGAGGCAGGGCGAGGGAATGGGGGGGGGCTCAGTGGGGCAGCCTTCCCCTCCAGGGTGATGAGCGTGCCCTGGCACTAGGTAGTGGGGAGGGCAGCACAACACTGTAAAAGGCACTAAATGCGCTGAATCCGACCTTTTAAAATGGTGAAAGTGGCAAATTTTATGTTCTTTACCAAAATCAAAAAAAGAAACAGGGTGACAACGTGCCCCGACCTCAGCCACTCCCACCCCCGCCTGCCACCCGGAGGGGAACGAGGAGAAGGGAAGTGCTGATGACAAGAGTGGCTGAAACCATCCCTGGGGCACCTGCTCTGGGCCGGGCAGCCGGGGCCGGGGCGGGCCTTAGCACTTCCCCACCCTGCTGGCCACACGGACCCCCTGCTCCCAGCCAGACCTCCCGCCTCCCACCTTACCTCTCTCCAAACACAGTCTGGATGGCGCGGTACATCTTGAAGTCTTTGTTGTACTTCGTTGACATCAGGAACTTCTAAACATCCCCCGCACCCACCCACCCACCCCCCCAAAAGAAAAAATCAACATGAGCTCGTGCACCTGGGAGAGGCTGCAAAGGACTCGGCAGTTTTCTTGACTTTTGTGAAATGTTCCCCAAATAAGCAGCATTTGCCAAGTGCCAGCTACAGTAGGAACACTACACATGCTCCCCCATAATCCTCAGCCATCCGATAAGGGAGTCCTGTTTTCAAGTCAATTCATCCCGTTTTTTCAGGTGAGGCAGAGCGGGGCACAGAGGGGTGAAGTGACTTTTCTGTGGTCACACAGCTGGAGAGTGGTGCAGGTGCCTTTTCCAAAGCCTGCACTCGGGACCCTATACCAGGCCACTTTCCAAAGCAGTGAGAACAGGAAAAGGCACGTGCTGCTCTGAAACCAGAGTAGAGAGGGGAGGAGCCTGGAGGAAGGACTACTGGGTCACAGGAGAAACTCAGCACAAATTAGGTCATCAGTGCTAACCCAAGAAGGCTTCGTGGAGGAAAAGTCCTCTTGCCACATTCAAAGGTGAATGGCAGCAAGAATAACAATAGCTAACAGCTCGAGGCAGTATTGTTCAGTGGTTGGCAGCTTGATTGTAGAGCCTGCCAGCTTGATTTTGCATCCAGGCTCAGAATCCTTGCTCTACCACTTGTTAACAACATAACCTCGGGTGAGTTACTCACCTCCTCTGCCCTCAATTTCCTCATCTTCCAAGATGGGCATAAGAAAAGAGCCTGTCTTGCTGCGGCTGCTGTGATGAGTAAATTAGTTCTACATGAAAAGTGCCACAAACACAGCAGGTGCTCAATAAATGCTGGGTGCCCATCATCATCCTGTATCTCATTTAACAGTCCTAAGATGTACATGCTATTGCTCTGCTCCTCTGACAGATGAACAGGTGGAAATGGCCCCTGCAGGTGCTGGAGTAGGATTTGGTGTGGGGAGGATGGGGAGAAGGCTGTGATGCAGGCCGAGAGTGGACATCAGGGGTCACAGGGTGCATTCGGGGGAGCTCGAGGATGGGGTTTGTAGCCGTTGGCCAATTTAATGAAATTATGAATTCCAAAAATATAATTGGATCATGCTTGTAAACTGATCTGTTAATCTGGGCATGATTAAGTTATGATTAGGGCATTGACTGGGCCACGTCAGTAGGGCGTTGAGCTCCACCCCTTGGTGGGTGGGGAATCAAATATAAAAGGCCTGATAGTTTACAGCTGACCTGTGGAGGAACCAGAAGAGCTAAGCCCGGAGAGAAATGCAGCCCCAGGAAGAGAGGAACACAGGAAGCCTGAACCCTGGCAAAAGGCAGCTGTCTTGCTCCAACATGTGGCAATGAACTTTGGTGAGAAGAAACTTAACACTTTATGGCCTGGTATCTGTGGACTTCTACCCCAAATAAATACCCTTTATAAAGACCAACCCCATTTTTTGGTATTTCACATTAGCACCCCTTTGGCTGACTAATACAGGCCCCAAGGAGCAGGCTGAGCTTTCATCAAGATTACTGGGGGCCTTTATAGGCAGAATGAAGGTCAGATGGAGAGAGAAGCCAGGAGAGGCCGCCACATGCCTTGCCAGGTGACAGAAAAGCCAAGGACCAAGGCTGGCTGACAGCCAGTCCCAGAATGCTACCGTCTTTGGGGAGAAAGCATCGCCTGGCTGACACCTCAATTTTGGACTTCTACTTGCCTCAAAATTGTGAACCAATAAATTCCCAATGTTTAAGCCAACCCATTGCATGGTATTTGTTTTAGCAGCCAGGAAACTAAATCTTTGGATAAATACCAGTCTGTGCACATGTAGGGTAAAACTTCACAAGATTGAGCGAAAAGCAACTTCCAGGGAAAGGAGAACTACTGGGTAACTACAGGCTGAATAATTCCCAGAGCTCACACAAGGCTGAAAATTGTTCACATTCCCACTCTGCACAGCAGACAGGCCTCAGACACAGCTCTTGGCAGAGGCTCCAGAAGGGTCATTTCTTGGTTGTGGGACTAAATGATCTCTAGATAAATCTGCTCTAGATCCACCCTAAAAGAGCCTTAAAACAAGCCTTGAAAGGATCAAGCTGGTCTCAAGAACTTCACCACCTACCACAAAGAATTCCAATACTCTTTAAAGGTATAAACTAAAATCTATCACTCAACAATGTAAAATTTCATTGCCCAGTATCCAATTAAAAAATCACCAGACATGTCAAAATGCAGGAAAATCTGAACCATAACCAGGCCTGGAAAGAACAGAGATAATTGAATTAACAGATAAGAACTTTAAAACACTTATAAATGTTACAATAATATAAACAATAGGAAACTAGATAGAAGATCAACAAGGAAACAGAGAACTTGAACAATATGAGAAACAAGTTAGACCTAACAGACATATACAGAACACTGCATCCAAACTCAGCGGGTTATACATTCTTCTCAAGTGCCCATGGATCTTTCTCCAGGATAGACTACATGTTAGGTCACAATGAAGCTCTCAATAAATATAAAAAGACTGAAACTATACAAAGCACCTTCTCAGATCATAATGGAATGAAACTAGAAATCAATAACAGACCAGAAAAAAGTAAATTTGCAAATGTGTGGAGACTGAACAACACACTCCTAAATATTCAGTGGGTCAAAGAAGAAATTGCAAGTGAAATCAGTAAATATATTGAGACAAATGAAAATGAGAACACAACGTATCAAAGCTTATGGGAACCTGCTTTCTTTCACACACACACACACACACAACTTATGGGATACAGCAAAGGCAGTCTTGAGAGGGAAATTTATAGCCCTAAATGCCTATATTAAAAACAAGAAAGGGAGGCGGCTGTGGCTCAATCAGTGGGGCTCCCGTTTGCCATGTGGGGGGCCCCGGGTTCGGTTCCCGGGGCCTCCTGGAGGGGGCGGGCCCGCCTGCGCGGCATGGTTGGCTGACCCAGCGAGCGCGGGCAGCAAGGGGGGGGATGGATGAATAAATAAATAAAATTAAAAAAAAATAAAATAAAAAAAATAAATAAAAACAAGAAAGAGCTAAACTCAAAGATTTAACTGAACAACTTGAGAAACTAGAAAAAGAACAGCAAACCAATCCCAAAGCAAAAAGAAGGAAAGAAATAATAAAGATTAGAGCAGAAATAAATGAAAATGAAAACATAAAAACAATAGAGAAAATCAACAAAACCAAAAGCTGGTTCTTTGAGAAGATCAATAAAATTGACAAACCCCTTGCTAGACTAACAAAGAAAAAAAGAGAGAAGATGCAAATAAATACAATCAGAAATGAAAGGGGGGAAATTACAAATGACCTCACAGAAATAAAAACAATCATAAGAGGATATTATGGGAGACTATATGCCAACAAACTAGACAACCTGGATGAAATGGACAAATTTCTAGAAACTCAACCAACCTACACTGACACAACAAGAAATACAAGAACTTAAACCAATCACAATTAAGGAGATTGAATCTGTCAACAAAAATCTTCCAGTAAAGAAAAGTCCAGGACCAGATGGCTTCACAGGTGAATTCTACCAAGCATTTCTAAAAGATTTAACACCAATCCTGTTTAAACTCTTCCAAAAAATTGAAGAGGACGGAAAATTACCCAACACATTTTATGAAGCCAACATCACCCTAATACCAAAGCCAGATAAAGATTCCACAAGAAAAGAAAATTATAGACCAATCTCTCTAATGAACATAGATGCAAAAATTCTCAACAAAATACTTGCAAATCGAATCCAACAGCATATCAAAAGACTTATACATCACGACCAAGTAGGATTTATTCCTGGTATGCAAGGCTGGTTCAACATAAGAAAATCAATCAGGGGTTGGATGTGGCTCAACTGGTTGGGCGTCCGTCTCCCATGTGGAGGGACCCGGGTTCGATCCCCGGGACCTCCCGGTAAAAAAAAAAAAAGAAAAGAAAATCAATCAATGTAATACACCACATTAACAAATTGAAGGAAAAAAACCACATGATCATCTCAATAGATGCAGAAAAGGCATTCGACAAAATCCAACATCCTTTTTTGAGAAAAATAGTTCAAAAGATAGGAATAAAAGGAAAATTCCTCAATATGATAAAAAGCATATATGAAAAACCCACAGCCAACATCATACTCAACGGGGAAAGGCTGAAAGCTTTCCCCCTAAAATCAGGAACAAGACAAGGATGCCCCCTGTCACCATTGTTATTCAACATTGTACTAGAAGTTCTAGCTAGGGCAATTAGACAAGATAAAAAAATTAAAGGCGTCCAAATAGGAAAAGAGGAAGTAAAACTCTCACTGTTTGCAGATGACATGATTCTGCATTTAGAAAATCCTGAAGTATCCACAACAAAGCTACTTGAACTAATAAATGAGTTCAGCAAAGTGGCAGGATACAAGATCAACACACAAAAATAGCAATGTTTTTGTACACTAGTACTGAACAATCTGAGGAGGAAATCAGGAGGAAAATTCCATTTTCAATAGCAACAAAAAGACTCAAATACCTAGGAGTCAATTTAACCAAAGAAGTACAGGACCTATATGCAGAAAACTACAAAACAATGCTAAAAGAAATTTAAAAAGACCTAAACAAATGGAAAGACATTCCGTGTTCATGGATTGGAAGAATAAATATCATGAAGATGTCAATCTTGCCCAAACTGATTTATAGATTCAATGCAATACCAATCAAAATCCCAACAGCTTACTTTACAGAATTAGAGAAGGCAGTTACCAAATTCATCTGGAAGGGTAAGTGCACCCGAATAGCCAAAAGTATTCTAAAAAAGAAGAGCAATATGGGAGGAATTTCACTGCCTGACCTTGAAACATATTACAAAGCTACAGTGGTCAAAACAGCATGGTACTGGCATAAAGATAGACATATCGATCAGTGGAATAGAATTGAGAATCCAGAAATATAACCTCACCTATACAGTCAACTGGTTTTTGACAAACCTACCAAGCCCACGCTGATGGGAAAAAACAGTCTCTTCAACAAATGGTGTTGGGAGAACTGGATATCTATAACCAAAAGAATGAAAGAGGACCCCTATCTCACCCCCTATACAAGAATCAACTCAAAATGGATCAAAGATCTAAATATAAAAGCCAGGACCACGAAACTACTAGAAGAAAATGTAGGGAAACATCTTCAAGACCTTGTAGTAGGTGGTGGTTTCTTGGACCTTACACCCAAAGCACGTGCAACAAAAGAAAAAGTAGATGAATGGGACCTCCTCAACATTAAACACTTTTGCACCTCACAGGACTTTGTCAGAAGGGTGAAAAGGCAGCCAACTCAATGGGAAAAAATATTTGGAAATCACATATCTGATAAGGGTTTAATATCCAGGATATATAAAGAGATGTTACAACTCAACAATAAAAAGACAAATGACCCAAATAAAAAATGGGCAAAACAAAAGTTGGAAACAACCCAGGTGTCCATCAACAGACGAATGGATAAACAAACTGTGGTCTATTCACACGATGGAATATTATGCAGTTGTAAGAAGAAATGAAGTCATAAAGCATATGGCAACATGGATGAACCTGGAGGACATTATGTTGAGTGAAGCAAGCCAGACACAAAAGGACAAATACTGTATGAATGCATTACTATGAACCAAATATATTGTGTAATATATTGTCTGATTAAAAAAAAAAAAATTTTACATGTATCCATTACATTTAATTGAGAAATGTATATATTTATTCATCTGTGTTTACTTTTTAGTTTTTAATTGTTTATGTTTTCAATAATTAAATGTACAAAATAAAGTTTAAAAAAATGGGCAAAAGACTTGAATAGACATTTCTCTGAAGAAGAAATACAAATGGCAAAAAAACACATGAAGAAATGCTCAACATCACTCATGATTAGGGAAATGCAAATCAAAACTACAATGAGATATCATTTCACACCTATCAGAATGGCCACTATTAAAAAGACAGAGAACTACAAGTGTTGGAGAGGATGTGGAGAGATAGGAACACTTCTTCACTGTTGGTGGGAATGCAGGATGGTACAACCACTATGGAGGACTGTTTGGCAGTTCCTAAAGAAGTTGAATATAGACTTGCCATGTGACCCTGCAATACCACTACTGGGTATATACCCAGAAGAACTGAGAGCAGTGACACGAACAGACATCTGCACACTGATGTTCATAGCGACATTATTCACCATTGCCAAAAGTTGGAAACAACCCAGGTGTCCATCAACAGACAAATAGATAAACAAACTGTGGTCTATTCACACGATGGAATATTATGCAGCTGTAAGAAGAAATGAAGTCATAAAGCATATGGCAACATGGATGAACCTGGAGGACATTATGTTGAGTGAGGCAAGCCAGACACAAAAGGACAAATAGTGTATGAATGCATTACTATGAACCAAATATATTGTGTAACATATTGTTTGATTCAAAAAAAAAAATTTATATGTATCCATTACATTTAATTGAGAAATGTATATATTATTCATCTATGTTTACTTTTTAGTTTTTAATTGTTTATATTTTCAATTCTTAAATGTATAATATATATATATATATATATATATATATTAGGAACGTAAACTCACATATCCAAGAAATTCAAAGAATTCTAAATAGGATTAACACAAAAACATACACCAAGGGATAACATGATCAAATTGCTGAAACTAGTAATAAAGAGAAAATCTTTAAAGTAGACAGAGAAAAAAGAAAATGTGAATAGAGGAACACAGATAAAATGAACACAGACTTCTCATCAGAAAGAATGCAAGTCAGGAGATAAAGGAATAGTATCTTTAAAGTGTGGAAAGGGGAGCAAATGTAGCTCAAGAAGACAGGCAGACAATGAGAAGACAATGAGCAAAGAGCAACGAGCAGACAATGTGCAAAAACAAACAGCAGCTGGTGAGCAGGGACAAGGAGCAGACAACAGCACAAACAATAAGCAAAAACAATGTGCAAACAGACAAGGGAGCCATCTGGGGGATGGGGAAGTGATTTAAAGTATGGGAAAAATCTAAAATCTAAAAATCAACCTGAAATTCCATACTCAATGAAAATATTTTTAAGTGCATTAAAGACTTTTTCAGATTAACAAAAACTGAAAGAATTTGCCAAGAGAGCAGCCCTAACAAGAAATGTTAAAGGAAGTTCTTCAGGGAGAGCGAAAATGATACCAGATGGGATCTAGGAACTACACACTTACAGAGATACACACACACACACACACACACAGAGAGAGAAAGAAGAGAGAGAGAGAGAGAGAGAGAGAGAGAGAGAGATGCCAGAAATGGTAAATATATGGACAAATACAAAAGACATTTTAGTCTATTTTAATACCTTTAAATAGAAATTTACTGGCTTAAAGCAAACATAATAACTATTGTGGGGTTTATAGCATAAGTAAAGGCAAAATGTATGGAAACAATACCACAAAAGACAGAAAGAGAGAAATGGAAGTATAGTGTTATGAGGGTCTTACATTATACTTGAAGTGGTATAATATTATTTGAAGATAGATTGAAATAAACTAAAGATCAGATTATAAACTTGGACAACCATCAAGAGTGAGAAAGGAATCTAATAAGCCAACTGTGGAGATAAAATGAAATACTAAAAAATAATCCAAAAGAAGGTAGGAAAGGGGAACAAATACGAGATGGGACAACTAACTGCAGGCTAGATTTAAAACCAACCATATCGGCTTTCTGCCTAGAGGGGCCTGCACCAAATCTGGGTGTGTACTTCTGTCTTTCTCTCCCATTTCTCAGCAAACTCTGTTCTTTCCCCCATTTCCCAAATAAAGTGGCAACTGACTTTGGTGAGAAAGCAACCTTGAGTTGGACTCTTTAGGGCCTTGTAACTATAAACTTTTACCCCAAATAAATACCCTTTGTAAAAGCCTAAATAAATAAATAAAACCAACTATATCAATAATTATATTAAATGTAAATGATCTAAATATTCCAATTAAAAGGCAGAGATTGTCAGACTGGATAAAATAGCAAGACCCAACTATCTGCTATCCATAAGAAACCCACTTTAAATATAAAAACACTGATAGATTAAAAGCAAAAGGATAGAAAAAGATATCCATGCAAACACTAAGCATAGGAAAGATGGAGTGGATATATTAGTATCAGACAAAATATACTTCAGAACAAGGAATAAGGATAAAAGGGACATGTTATAAGGATAAAGGGGGCAATTAATCATGAAGACATAACCATCCTAAAAGTGTACACAACTAATAACAGAGCTTTAAAATGCATGAAGAATACAAAATTGCCAGAACCAAAAAAAGAAATGGACAAATCCACAACTATGGTTAGATGGTTCAACACTCCTCTACCAGTAATTGATAGAACAGGTGGACAGAAAATCAGTAAGGATTTAGAAGACTTAATACTATCAACCAATTTGACCTAATGACATTTCTAAAACACTCCATTGACCATTTGCAGAATATACATTCTTTTCAAGTGTTCATGAACATTCACCAAGATAAACCACATGCTGAACCAAGATAAGTCTCAAATTTAAAAGGACTGAAATCATGAAGAGCATTTTCTCTGACTTTAAGAAAATTAAATTAGAAAAACAGAAAGATATATGGGAAAATACCATAATATTTGGAAATTGAATAACACATGTCTAAATAATCCATGATTCAAAGAACAAATTGCAAGGGAAATTAGGTAATTTTTGAACTAAATGAAAATGAAAGTACAACATATCAAAATGTGCAGAATACATCTAAAAGTGCTTAGAGGGAAATGTATAGCTTTAAATGCTTGTATTAGGAAAGAAAAAAAAAAATCAATGTTCTAAACTCCCATTTTAATAAATTAGGAAAGGAAGAAAAAATTAAACCCAAGGTGAGTAGAAGGAAGGAAATAATAAAGATAAACACAGAAACAGCACAATAAAATAAAAAAACAGGCAAACAGGAAAAACAGTGAAACCAAAAGCTGGTTCTCTGAAAAGTGGAATAAAATTGATAAACTTCTTGCTAGCCTGATGAAGAAAATAACAGAAAACCCAAATTACTATTCTCAAGAATGAAAGAAGAGACATCACTAAGGTTCTACTGGCATAAAAAAGACAATAAGAAAATATTGTGAACAAGTTTGTGTAAACACTTTCAATAATTTAGATGAAATAGACAAATTTCTTAAAAGACAAATTACCAAACTCAAGAAAAAATAGAAAATCTGAATGGCTATATGTGATGGTTAGGTTCATGTGTCAACCTGGCCAGATAATGCTGCCCAGTTGTTTGTTCAAGCAAGCATGGGCCTAACAGTTAACTGTGAAGGCATTCTGTGTACTGATACTACCAGTAAGGTGATTACATCTGTAATCAACTGAGGAGAGTGCCTTCAGCAGTGAGAGATGTCTCATCCAACCAGTTGAAGGCCTTAAAAGAAGTGATTATTTCAGCATTCAGAAGAGAGAATTTCCACCTCTACTTCAGCCAGTCAGCATCTCCTAGAGAATTCACTGAAAACCTTCATCGCAGTTCCCAGCTTGCTGCCTGTCCTACGGAGTTTGGACTCATGCATCCCCATAGCCATGTGAGACAATTTTTAAAAATCTCATAATATTTACTGATATCTCCTGTCAGTTTTGTTTCCCTAGAGAACCCTAACTAATACACCATAAATCAATTAAAGAAATTTAATATGTAATTAGAAAAAAATACCCTCAAAGAAAAGTCCAGGCACAGATGACTTCACTGGTTAATTCTATCAAACATTAAAGGAAAAAAAATAACACAACGCCTAAACAAATGCTTTAAAAAATAGAGAAGGGAACACATCCCAACTCATCTTATGAAGCCAGTATTAATCTGACGCCAAAACTAGAGAAAGGCTTTACAAAAGAAAGAGAGAGGGAAGGAGGGAGGGAGAGAGAAAGAAAGAAAAATCCTTAACAAAGTATTAGCAATTGAATCCAGAAATATAATTTAAAAAATAATACATCATGACCAGGAATGTAAGGTTGGTTTAATATATGAATATCAATCAATGCAATTCACTATATTAATGTATTTATTTAAATTTCCTTTCTGATTAAACACCTCATTAAGCATGAAAGTCCTTTTGCGTGTTTCTGGTAGCAAGCTTTAAAAAATCTTCAACTGTCTCTATGTTTCAAATTCATTTTTTAAAATGACTTTTAACATATTGTTAAAGACACATGAACACCATGACTGTTCAACTTGCCGCTCCATCTGGACACCAAAGGGTATTTTATCCTTCTCAAGGTCACTGCAGCCACTGCCCCTCTCCATGCAGGGAATCACCCCCACATGTGTGCTGAGTACTTACTGTGAAACTAATAGCACCATCATTGGCTGAGTGCCTACTGTGTGCCAGACACCAGGGTAGCTAGCTTTTGTACACTATTCCAGCTCCATTCTTACAACTGGCAGTAAGAGAGACATCATTCCTATTTTAAGATGAGGGAATTAAGGCTCAGAATGATAAGTAACTCGTCGTCTGAGGTCCCAAAGCCAGTTGGTGGCAGAGCCCAGATTTCAGCCCTGTTCTGCCAACTCCAAAATTAGATGATCTGACACCCATACTTAGTACTTACACGAAGACCCCAACCTGCACATTTGTCAACCCAGTTAATGCCAACTACCTCCCCAGGGGCAGTGTAGCATGCAGGGGAAGAACATAAGCTTTGGAGGGAAACTGCTTGGGTTTTTTGTGTCCTAGTTTTCTCCTCTCTAAAATAGACTCTTATCAGTCCTTACCCTGCTGAGGATGAAATAGGTTAACAATTTTACACAGTACCTGGCATATCGCAAACACTGTTTAATATCTTTTGACCCTTCATTTGCTAAATCAATCAATCAGTCATTCTCATCAGAGCCCTGGGAGGTGGGTATTATAATTTCCATCTCACAGATGAGGAAACTGAGGCCAACAGAGAAAAACTAAAGCAAGAATCCCCACCCAAATGGGTCTGACCTCAAAGTCCCCACTCGCGCCCCATCAAACCGCCTTGCTGGTAGCAGCCCTCCAAGTTGGGGGTGGAGGGAGAGGAAGATGCCATTTCCTTTTGGATCCTGAGGAAGCCAGCCCAGATGGGCTTGGCTCTGGAACACTTCCCCCCACGCCCGCAGGGAGGGCCCCCCGTGGAAAGCACTGCTCTTCCTACCTTGACCGACTCGGGGCTCGTGACGATGACCGAAGTTTTGTGGAAGACGTTGACCCGCACAACGGGTCCGTACTTCTTAGCCCTGGAAACCAGAGTCTCATCAGCCGGGGCCCGGACAGGGCAATGGAGAGTCCCATCCCAGGAGTGGGCTTAACGCGGGCCAAAGGAGAGCCCTGCGCTGGTCCCGGGAGGCCTGTGGGCGCGGCTCTGCCCGGTTGCTGACTCACTGCTGAATCATGGCCCCCACTGGGCCTCACTTTCCACATCCATAAAATGGGATTGCTATCTCCCTCCTCTGCCCCAGAAGGTTGTCCTGGGGATCAAACGATACGATGTCTACAAAAATGCTTTGAAAAGAGTAAAGCACCATCCCGACGAGTGACTGTTACCTAGTCACACCCCCACCCAGTCTACAGGTGAGGAAACTGAGGCCCAGGGAGCTTCTGGTGGCTGGTCTAAGGTTGCCCAGCTGGCTATGGAACCTGCACTCAGGGAGGGACTTGGGCACGGGGTGGGCAGGACAGGGGTGGAGGTGCTGGGTGGAGGGGGAGCTGCCTCACGAGGGCCCTGGTGTAAGGGCAACAAAAGACAAGTCAGAACCCACCAATCCAAAAACACATCTTGGAGTGTGCGGCCACAAACCTCATCCTTTTTCCAAAAGTAGGGCAGGTGTCCTAGAAGGAAACTGGAAGAAATGGAAAATATCAGGATAACCAGCATTACAGAATGCTCCCTTCCCCACGGCAGCCCAGGAGGTTGGCGTTATTAGGCCCACTTCACAGATGGGAGAACTGAGGCTCAGGCACGGCTCAGGGTCACCAGCCAGTGAGAAAATGAGTCAGGATCAAACCCAGGTCTGACCGGCTCCAAAGGCCTCCATGGAGAGGAGATCCTGCTTCACTGCATGCCATCTCCCTAGGGCCAATGAGCGGCAATTACCTCAAGGAAGTCATTGACACCTGCTGTATGCCAGGTTCATGCTAAGCCTGACCTCACTTAATCCTCCCACATCACCTGGAGGCAGGTCCTGGATGTACCTGTGTAACAGGCAGGGCAGCCGAGGCTGGAGAGGGGAGGTCATTTGCCCACGTTGCACAGCTGGTTCCAGGGTGCCCCAAAGTCCTTCTTATGAGGGGCTGGTTTGGGGGTGCTAGGTCTGCAGGTGACCACGGGGTGGTCAGCTTGGTTTGGGGTCACCCCTTTGAAGCATGTTTCAAGGTGCCCTGACTTTCTGCCTCCTGGATGACCCCATTCCAATCAAGCTCACTGCATCACCCAGAATGGGTGAGAAGAGAATTGCAATTTGAGCTTTCTGGGTCAAGGAACTCATATTCTCTTGGCAGGGGCTGGGGGCGGGGGATATGGAAAATAGACAAACAAATAAGAAAATAAATATGATGTCAGAGAGGGAGAGGAGAAAAACAGAAGAGAATAAGGGGTTTAAGGAGAGCAGGGGCTGGGGTGGGCTGCCACCGCAGGCAGGCAGGCAGGGAATGCCCTTCTGAGAAGCTGGCCTGGGAGCTGAGTCCTGCGAGAAGGGAGGGTTTGTCCATGCGGGCATCTGGGGAAAGAGCAGTCCAGACCAAGCAAACAGCCGGCGCAAAGGCCCTGAGGTCAGAGGGTGCTTGAGACATTCCAGGAACAGCGAGGAGGCCCATGCGGCTGGAGCCAAGTGCTTGAGCGGTAAGAGGTAAAAGATGGGTTGGGGGCACAGATGACATGGGGCCTGGTGGGCTGTTGTAAAGCCATTTGCTTTGACCTTGGTGAGGTGGGGGCCGCTGGGGGGTCTTTGAGCAGAGCAGTGATGGGATCTGCCTTGAGTTTCAATGGATCACTGGCTGCTGGGCTAAGAGTACATTGAGGGGGGGCAGCATGGAAGCAGGGACACCAGTTGGGTGCTTTGGATCACCCCATGAGAGGTGATAAGGGCTCAGACCAGGCAGGGTGACAGGAAGCAGACAGATGCTGGATGTGTTTGGAGATGGAGCCAGCAGAGCTTGGGGCGTGAAAGAAGGCGTCAAGGATGGCCCTGAAGCTCTGGAATTGGCAACTGGAAGGATGGACTGAGATGCCATTTACAAGACAAGGAGGACTCAGAGGGAGATCCTCGGGTGCAGCAACCATCAGACCCCACCCTGTGGGACCAGCTTCCCAAGGCCCACCCACCTGCCACTTTCCCTAGGGCGGGAGGGCCAGGGGGAAGCCCTAGGGCGGGAGGGCCAGGGGGGAAGCCCTAGGGTGGGAGGGCCAGGGGGAAGTGCCGGGGAATTAACCACCCCCTGGAGCAGTCCCAACCAATGACCACAGCTCCCTCGGCCCTGGGCTTCCACACTGGCCTCCGGGAGAGAGCACCTCAATTGTCCACCAGGCCACTTGCTTTCTTCGCTTTCTTGCCCTCCCTCTGTGCCTCACTGCCCCCAGCCCGCTAGCCTGGTGTCATCCCCCAGTAAACCACTCTCACTTGAACCTGTCTCAGGACCGGTTCTGGGGAACCAAGCTGCCTCGTGAGGGTTAAGTTAGGAGCCTGGTTTTGGACAAGACGTTTGTGAGGCCTTTTTGACATCCAAGGGGACCGTGGAACTGGGAAAGGGGGTCAGTTCCAGGCTAGAGATGTGCATTTCAGAGCCCAGAGGCTGGAGGAGACCACAAGGAGGCGGATTTAGACAGAGGCCAGGCCCCAGACCCAGGCAGCAAAGGAACAGGCAGCCAGGGAGGAAGGGGAAGCCACGAGGGGCAGACTGGGCGGCTGATGAGGGAAGCAGAAGGACCGGCTGAGCCACAGGCTGCCAGGGGCCAGGTGAGAGGAGCACGAGGGCCGACCCCTGGTGACCTTGAACAAAGCAGGCTGCTGTGGAGCTAGGGCCACGCCGGGAGGGGTGGTGGGCTCAGGAGGGAGCAGCGGGAGGGACTGCAGGCCCCAAGGCAGAAAGCCTTCCCAGGGCTTTTCCTTTTCGGGGGTTCAGAGATGGCAGTGAATTCCTACAGTATATCCTGTAGAAATGGGAATGATGCAGAATAGGAGGGAAACTGACGGTGTAGGAGGCGGGGAGAGGTGCTGCAGCAGCGTGCCAGGAGCCCAGGGTCCGTCCACGGCCATGGGGAGGTGCGTGGGGCCGTGAGTAGGGAGGGGGCCGTGGTGGCTGCCGAGCTGGTGGAAGAAATGCTCTGGCTGATCATTTGCTCAGGGAAGTAAGGGGAAGAGTAAAAGCCACAAGTGAGGCTGGCAGGGAGTGGCGTGGGTGACAGGAATGAAGAGAGGAGGGAAAGCTGCCTGGGAGGGTGGGTGAGCAAGGCACCAGGGCAGGTGGGGAGACCCACGGACCAGTCGGGGTGAGAAGCCTTGCATTTACACCACGCACCTGCAGAAAGGTGGGTCAGGGGCACACCTGCAAATGGCTCTATTTCCAGAATAACCGCTCCCCAAATCTGCACGTTTGGTGGGCTGTGTTCTGTTTTGAGTCACCTGAGCATGGGCAGAGTCTGGTACATTCCTCAGGCTTGCCTGACCCCAGAGCCCCCACCCTAACCACCGAGGTCCACTTCCAACTGGGAAGGCAGGCAGGTGCCACCTCAAGAAGGCAGAGGGCACAGGGTGGCCTGAGGGTCCCAAGAAAGAGAACTAAACTCCAGACTTCCCTGTTCCTACAGGGCGCACTGGGGAAGAGAGGGCAGAGAGGAAAAACAGGTGCTAGAGACAAGCAGGTAAGGCTGGCAGCATCACAGAGCACTGGGGCTTGTATCTCAGCATCCCAAGCAGACCGAGGCCCACCTGGAAAACCCCAGGTGGTAGACTGGATGTGGCAGACTGCCCAGGAAGAGGGGAGGATGAAGACCTCCGTGTCCCCTTTTCCCCAGTGCGTCATTTCCTGGCATAGTAGGAATCCAAGGTTTCCTATGGACAAGAAAGCCCTGGACAGTAAGCGGGGCAGATGCCACCAGAAGCCCACCGCAGGCCCCCCAGCAGGAAGAAGGGAGCCCACACAAAGGTGCACCTCACACCAGAGGATGAGGTGGGGAACGCTCAGCTGGGGACCCAGGGTCCACAAGACTTGCCGCCCGGCAGGACCTGCATGGATCTCCACCATCGCTGGGAACCACCAGGCAGACTCCTTGCTGACCAGCCCCCACCCCTGGCATCTTGGCAAGTAGGAGTGGGAGGAGAGGACCAGTACTGCCCAGGAGTCACACACGGAAACTTTATCCCACATTAAATACAAATTGGGAGAGAGATGCCTTTCATTGTCAAGTTCATAATCAAGACTACCAGTAGCGTGGGGGCTGATGAAGCTTAGACCAGTTACTGAGAAATAAAGGAGCCGCAAGGGTCTGGTGGGGTCTGAGTTTTCAGCTGTGCTACAAGGATCGCTGCAGTAGATGCTGTAATAAGGCAGATTGCGCAGAAGCCATCTGTGCAGGAGCACAGAAGTGGGGCACTCAGGGAGGGCAACCTGGAGGAGATGGCCCCCTGGTGACTCCAGCACAATAAGGGGGGTGAAGGGTGTGGGGAGCGGCACAGCTGCTGCCCCTTGCAGGCAGCGGGAGCAGCGAGCTGGCAAAGCCCTGAAGCACCAAGGGGCAAAGGCCACTAGAGCAGACCTGATGCACGGATCTTGTCACCCATGGTTTGTGGATGCAGGCATTTCATGCCAGAGCATCTGGCTTGTGCCAGGAGAGCTTCCAGAACTTTCATTTAGCAGGGTTTTATATTCAACCACTGACCAACTTTAAATCCCAAATCTTTCTACATATGCATAGTTCACTTCGCCTCCTTAGAATACAGAGCCCCTAATTATAGGTGGCATCCTTACATGCCCCTTCCACCCCACACACCTGTAGGTGACATGTCAACTCTGTGGTGTAAGATTTGGGGAGAATTCAGCCATAGAAAGGAATGAAGTACGCTTACATCTACAACATGGATGCACCTTGGAAACAGTATGTTAAGTGTAAGACGCCAGACACAAAAGACCACATATTGTACGATTCCCTTTATAGGAAATGTCCAGAGTGGGCAATCCATAGAGACAGAAAGGAGATTGGTGGTTGCCAGGGGCTGGGGGTAAGGGGAGAATGGGGAGTGAGTGCTAAAGGTAGGGGATTTATTTGGGGGATGATGAAAATGTTCTGGAATTAGAGAGTGGTGATGATTGTGCAACTCTCTGAACATCCTAAAACCACTAAATTGTACACTTATATAAAGAGGGTAAATTGTATGACGTGTAAGTTAAGTTAAACCTCAATTAAAAAAAAAAAAAGATGTGGGGAGAGGGGCTAGACTTAAGGTCTGTCTCCTCTAGACACAGAAGCCTGAGCAGGTCTAGAGCAGGTGAAGCCCTTGGATTTACGAGAAGGCCAAGTAATGATGAGACTTGTTGACAGCTGAGCGGGAAATCGGAAGGACAACAGTGTACGTACAGAACTCGTGGGAGAATCCCACTGTTCGACTTTGACTCACTGCTTCTCGCACGTCCACCACATCTGTGGCAAGGGGGTGTGCTGATGCCAGGGGGTACAGCAGTGAACAAGACAGGTGCCAGCCCATGGGAGAGACAGACACTTTACAAGAGGGCACACAAATAATTCCCCGATTACTGTGATGCTGTGAAGGAGAATGACACAGTGACTTAAGGGCTCAGGAGATGAGCATATCTTCAGGGGTGGGGCTAGGAAGGACGTCCCTGAGGAATGAACAATTAAGGCAAGCCTGGAAGGCTGGGGGCAGAACTAACTAGGCAAAGTGGAAGGCAGGGCTGCCAGGACCAGGGAAAAGGACCAGGGAGGCCCCAAAGTGGGAGGGGGCACCAGGAGGGCAGAGAGCCAGGGAGGACAACTGCTGCCAACTCATGTCGCCAGCCACAGAGCTCTGTCCCGAACCCACCAAAGAGGGATTCAGGCTTCTAAAGCCAGCGCATCTGGTGTGTGCTAGAGATGGGTGCCTTCCAGAACTTTCATGTCCTGAGGTTTTAAAAAGTGTGTCTAATACCAATGTTTGTTCAGTCATTCAACAAAAATTTATTGAGCATCTGCAACATGCGAGGCAGTGGGGATACACAGACGAACACATGGCATCCCTGCCCTCCTGGGGCTCACATTCTAAGGTGGGAGACAGACGGTCAACAGGTGACTAGACAGCTAGCAGGTGGGGAGAAGGTAACTTCGGGGGCTGGGGATGAGTGCTAGGAAGGAGTGCGAGCACTGCACCATAGGGGCTGGGTGGACTTTACCCAGGGCGGTAAACAAAGGCCAGGGTGAGATGAGGAGAGGGGACAGCCACCTCCTGAGAGAAGGGACTGCAGGTCCAGGAACAGGCCCTGGGCAGGGAGTCAGGTGGGTGGCGGCAGGAAGAGGGGCAGCAGCAGCAGCAGGTAAGGGAGAGAGAAGAGAGCAGTGGGGGGGGTGGGGGGTGGGGAGGGCCCAGGGTGCAGAGGGGCCTTGCCAGCCAGCCGCGGAGTGGATTGAATTTAGAATTGGATTTAGCTCCCAAGTGACGGGAAGCCCACCGAGCCGCGAAATGGCACAGCCCACTGCAGCTTCAGAAAGGTAATTGTGGCTGGGGCAGGTAGGCCCCGGAGAGGGAAGGCAAATCGGAGATGCCGGACAGAGCTGGGCCAGAGAGGAGTGTGGCCAAAGCACAGTGGGTGCCAGCGCAGGGCGAGTGCCCTGAGAGTCCCAGAGGCGAGCGCGCCTGCTTTGCAGCCAGGCCGACCTGGGTTTAAACGGAAGCTTACCAGCCGGGTGACCTTGGGCAGGTGACTTCGCCGCCGCGCCTCAGTCTCCTCGTCTGCACGATGGGGTAACAATAGCGCCTACCTGACCCGGCTGTCGCGGCCGTCACGCCCGTCGGGCCCGGCCGAGCGCGGGGGGCGCCGGAGCAGCTGCTGCCGCTGCGAGTAATGGTTGCTAAGAATAGTTAGCGCCCCTCTCCCGGCGGCCGCGCGCACAAGGCCGGCCCGGACCTCCGGCCCCGACGCCTGCTGGGCCCCCGGCCCCCGAGCGAGCGCGCGCCGCGGCCGGGCCCCCCACCCCCGCTCACCTGGGCCGCGGCGGCCCGGGGATGTGCTCGTAGCGGCTGCGAGCGCGGTGCACGAAGGTGCAGCAGAGGCCGAAGGCGAGCAGCACGGCGCTGCCGAGCAGCAGCAGCCCGGGGCTCATGGCTCCGGCCGGGGTCGGCCCGAGCGCCGAGGGGGCGGGAGGCCGCGAGCAGCCTCGGCTGTCAGCGCCGCGCGCCGCCTCGGCCCCAGGCCCGGCGCGACCCGGCTCCGCCCCCGCCCGCTCGGCTCCGCCCCCGCCGGCTC